>ML821704.1:39027-72316 GCA_009831015.1 Picea engelmannii | reverse complement strand
CTGGATGCACTACTGTTTTCATAAGAATATACAACAACTGATCTCTATATAGTAGACTAAGATTTTTCAGTAAAAGAAAAGTTAAAAATTGATTGATAGCTCAAATACTGATTCACCCCCCCCTCTCAGTATTTTTCCAACACTCCTGCAATTTCCCTCATGACAATAATACAAGTAATATATACAAGTGGATACTTGAGGATGCTGATATGATTTCTCCAATGGCTCTTTGTTGATCTCTATCCTCTGAGATATTTATGAAGAAGATAGTCACGTTGTCACCTTTTGTCATCTTTGTTATTTTGAAGCTGGCCCTTCAATGTAAGGGCTTGAGTAGGTGATTGTTTTTTTTTTTTATCATGATGTCATCTTCTTTCCATTAATTGATGGTTGTCTCTCGTAAACCCTTTTGGATTACCCACAATAATTCTTCCTCCGAAGTCTTGTCTTTCAAGAACTTGAAGTTGCTTGATCCATCAAGCTTATCTTTCATCATAGTTTTTGTTCATCATAATTTTAGATTCTTCAAAACCCTTTGTCAACTGGGCTAGAAAACCTAACGGCTAGGCTAGGCTAGGCTAGCACTTTTAGGTTTTATTGGACTTATGACTGCCAACAATAATCCTTTGAAATATAGGAGAACACTGGTAAGATGAAGATCTCCTTCAATGAGTTGCAAAAGCCCTGATACTAATTTTTTTGCAGAATTTAGCGAAACCCTAGGACCAAAATTTTAAAATGCACAGAATTTTGATTTGAATCTTGCTGGAGGTGTGCTGAAGGAGGCCGTACACTCCTATGCCAAAATTAGCCTCAACATCCAAGTATTAGGAGCTGAAACTGAGAAAGAAGGAGGGTCGTAAAGAATTTCTGGGAACCCTAGGAGGGCCGTACGGTTTCTGTAGAAGTGAGAGAGGATGGATGGAAAGTGCTTGTGCAATGGGTTCTTTCAAGACCTATGCTCTGATACCATGTTTATTTTTCAATAAGCTAGGTTAAGCATGTAGTTCATTTCAATTTTCATTTGTATTAACCATAAACAAGAATGTTGCAGCAACCAAGATCACAAGAAGAAACACCATGCACAAGAACACAAGAAGTATCCTAAGAAAATATTCTCAACAAGGGAAGAAAAACCAACCAAATCCTTTTCTATATTCTTCAAGAGAAAGACCTTGACCACCAAGAAATACCTAGCACACAAGAGGGTGCTCAAACCCTAGAAGACTAGCGCCCAAGAGAGGTGTGCACTTTTCCTAAGAAGATGTACTTGCTGAAATTTCCAAACTTGTGTGTAGGATATGATTCCACAATGGGGAATCTTCCTTTACTTATATTAGACTTGTCTTATCAACATGAGTTTCTATTGGAACAACATGGACAACCTCTCTAAGTCACATTATAATTAATATTAACCAGATTAATTATCTTTTACACTTATTACCAATCACATTAAGATGGGGCCGACTTGTACCCTTTACGTTCCAATTAGGGTTATAGGTAGGTCTGATTCTTGGAAAATATAGCAAGGGATCTGATACACACAATAGTGCTCATCCACTAGGGGCACATCCATAGGGATGTCCATATCTCTGGCTCACTGCATTACACAAAAGAACCATATCTTCACACGTTCATCTGTGCTCGTCCACATGCACGCCCACTCTACAGATCTTCTTTCCCACTGCCTCACACAGGAGAATCATCTGGAGTTTCTCATCAACTATGCTGCTTAGAGGAGGCTAATACATCATCTTAATTTTTGTTCACATGACGATGCACCCAACACTTTGGGATTTCACACGTTCACCTTGTGCTCAGCCACAGTCATGTCTAACTCAATAGATCGCCTTTCCCAATGGATAATCATCTGGAGTTCTTCTCAACTCTCTGAATGGAGGAGGTCATCTCTATGTTGCAACTCTATCTCAAGTAGGAACCATGTACCCTTCTTAGGGGCTTTCTCTCAGGTTTGTAAGCTAGAGAAAGACTCACATAGCTGCAATGACCCACATCTCACGGGTTTGTAAGCTGGAGATTGTCTCACATAGCTGCAATCATCAACACTCCCTCTTAGCTAGGGAGGCATTCTTCATCATTCCAAGTCTCACACGGATGTACTTTGAACTTTGTCTTGGCTGGAGTTATCAACACTCCCTCTCAACTAGGAAGGAATTCTTCACCAAGTTAGTTTGGTGAAGATGTCTGCAATATGCTCATGTGTTGGAAGGTACTGCATCTGTACGATTTTCCTCCTCATCATATCTCTGATATAAGGATATTTCATCTCATTGTGTTTTGATCCATCAGGAAACACAGGGTTCTCAAGGAGCTTTACACACAGCTCTTGGTTATCATCATAGGATCCATCTCATGGTCAAGTAAATCTATCAAAAGCTTGTGAAGCCATATTGCTTCGCACAATCGATGCTATATACTCTGCCTCTGTGGTGCTCAAGGCTGCAGAGTTTTGTTTCCTGCTTCATCAGGAAACCATGGAAAACTTCATGGTAGAACAACAACCAGATGTGCTCTTCGATTCCACTTGTACTTTCTGCTCAATCTGAATCGGCATATCCTGCAAACTCAAGTTCACACTAGAGGCATATGTCAAGCCATATCCAAATGTGCCTCGTATATATCTCAATACATGTTTTGTTGTTGTCTAGTGAGTCTGTCTCAGTTGACTCATGAAATGATTAAACACATTCACTGCAATGCATGAATCAAATCTGGTGTTAACCAGATACATCAATGATCCAATCAGCTGTGGATCTGTCTTGTCTGAATCATCATCAATATTTTTCTTTAAATCCATCAGGGTGGATTTTACATTTTTTCATATTGAACTTATTTAATATTTTTACTGTATATTTTCCCTGACTCAGGAAAAGCTCATTGGTTCTTTGCCATACTTCTTATCCCAAGAAGTAGTGCATCATACTCATATTCTTCATCTCGAATTCAGAAGTCAATGATTAATTGTATCCAACAACAAATATTTCTAAATAAGTCATCAAAATCAGGCCCTCGTCACCAACACTGTAATAATATAGGTTTGTATCAGCAACACTCTTGATGAAATCTGAAATCATCAAGAATCTATCTGTCTGATACAGTTTCCAAATAATGGATGGTAGTACGGATGGAAGTGTATCGGGTTTAATGGATCAAGTGTCTCATCATAGACAACTCCCTTTGTTTGTGATAAACCTCTGGCTATAGATCTCGTTTTGTATTTCTCAACACTTCCATCAACTGCATGCTTGATCTTATAGATCCACTTGGAAGTTACCACAAACTTCCCTTCTGGTCCCTGAATAATATCTTATACATCATTCTTTAAGATATACTGGTATTCTTTTGTTATGGCATCTTTCCATATCTATTCTCCCATGATTTTCTAAGAAAAGGAGGCTCAACATCAATGAAGTGGCTCATGACTGAAGGATAGCTCGAAAATCTATTTTTCTTTCTCGAGATGTGCCTTGAGAGGATTGTATGTTTCTCTGCCTCTTGTAGAGTGAGTATAGGTAGGTCTTTTATGCCCTACTGCAATATCTCTGAACATATCAACTGGAGAAACTGGATCAAATGGAATAATGTCCGTCTCCCTCTGAACTGCTGAAGGGGGAGAAGGCATTGTCTCACTGTCAATCTCCATATGATATTCTCTGGGTCTTGGAAATACTATCTCTTTTTCAAGGACAATGTTTTCTGCTTGTCTCAATCTGTCTCTAACTAGGGGTGTCAATATGGAATGTCTTTGAAGATTCATTGTATCCTTTCTTTCTAAAGGATCTAGCTTGGACTTCTTCTCTTTGGGTACATGAACATACACTGGGCACCCAAATAACCTGAAGTGTTTAATCTCAAGCTTCATTCCGGTGAAGAATTCTTCAGGAGTTTTGTTTTTCAAAGTCTAGTGAAGATTCTTGTTCTACACATATACTGTGTCATGCATGCTTATGCCCATGGAATCCTAGAAGGATTCTGATCATGCATTATAACATTGGTTTTCTCAATGATGGTTCTATTCTTCCTCTTTCTCAAATAGTTTTGACTCCCTCTGAGTTGAGTGACTCCCTTTGAATGATAAGCATATTCTTTTCTTGTTAACCATACAGAACAAGAAAACAAAAAGAACCAACACAATAATATCTCCTAAAGGAGAATACTGAGTACATCTCTAGAATCAAAACAATTTAAGGAATGTTGTCAGAACTACAACACCTACTTGTAATGTAGAAAACATATAGAAATATAGGTTAGAGGAATGACAATTACAACAATCAAACCTAGAGTCTTTACTTTGAGTGTGTTGTTCCTATGAATGCACTGAGATCCCTCTGGATCCATGACTTCAACAAAGGTTCCTTCCTCCTGCAATTTCCCTCATGACAATGATACAAGTAATAGATACAAGTGGACACCTGAGGATGATGATACGATTTCTCCAATGGCTCTTGTCTGATCTCTATCCTCTGAGATATTTATGAAGATGATTTTCATGGTGTCACCTTTTGTCATATTTTTTATTTTGAAGCTGGCCCTTCAATGTAAGGGCTTGAGTAGGTGATTGGATTTTTTTTTTGTCATGATGTCATCTTCTTTCCATTAATTGATAGTTGTCTCTCGTAAACCCTTTTGTATTATCCACAATAAGTCTTGCTCTGGAGTCTTGTCTTTCAAGAACTTGAAGTTGCTTGATCCATCAAGCTTATCTTTCATCATAGTTTTTGTTCATCATAATTTTAGATTCTTCAAAACCCTTTGTCAACTGGGCTAGAAAACCTAATGGCTAGGCTAGGCTAAAATTTTTAGGTTTTATTGGACTTATGACTGCCAACAATAATCCTTTGAAATATAGGAGAACACTGGTAAGCTGAAGAGATCCTTTAATGAGTTATAGAAACCTTGATACTGAAATTTATGCAGAATTTAGAGAAACCATAGAAACCCTAGGACCAAAATTTTAAAATGCCTTGAATTTTGATTTGAATCTTGCTGGAGGTGCACTGAAGGAGGCCGTACACTCCTATGCCAAAATTGGCCTCAACATCCAAGTATTAAGGGATGAAACTGAGAAATAAGGAGGGTTGTACGAAATTTCTGGGAACCCTAGGAGGGCTGTACTGTTTCTGCAGAAGTGAGAGAGGATGGATGGAAAGTGCTTGTGCAATGGGTTCTTTCAAGACCTATGATCTGATACCATGTTGATTTTTCAAGAAGCTAGGTTAAGCATGTAGTTCATATCAATTTGCATTTTTCTTAACCATAAACAAGAATGTTGCAACAACCAAGATCATAGGAAGAAACACCATGCACAAGAACACAAGAAGTATCCTGGGAAACCCTTCTCAACAAGGGAAGAAAACCTAGCCAAATCCTTTTCTATATTCTTCAAGAGAAATACCTTCACCACCAAGAAAGACATAGCACACAAGAGGGTTCTCAAACCTTAGAAGACTAGCGCCCAAGAGATGTGTGCACTTTTCCCAAAAGGATGTACTTGCTGAAATTTCCAAACTTGTTTGTAGGATATGATTCCACAATGGGGAATCTTCCTTTACTTATATTAGACTTGTCCTATCAACATAAGTGTCTATTGTAACAATAGGGCCAACCTCTCTAAGTCACATTATAATTAATATTAACCAGAATAAATATCTTTTACATTTATTACTAATCACATTAAGATGGGGCTGACCTATACCGTTTACATTACAATTAGGGTTACATGGAGGTCTGAATCTTGGAAAATATATCAAGGGATCTGATACACACACTAGTTCTCATCCACTAGGGGCACATCCATAGGGATGTCCATATCTCTATCTCACTGCATTACACAAAAGAACTAGATCTTCACACGTTCACCTGTGCTCGTCCACAGGCACATCCACTCTATAGATCTTCTTTTCCACTGCCTCACATAGAAGAATCATCTAGATTTTCTCGTCAAATCTGCTGCTTAGAGGAGGCTAATACATCATCTTAATTTATGTTCACATGACGACACTTCCAACACTTTGGGATTTCACACGTTCACCTTGTGCTCAACCACATGCACGTCTAACTCAACAGATTGCCTTTCTCGCTAGATAATCATTTGGAGTTCTTCTCAACTCTCTGAATGGAGGAGGTCATCTCTATGTTCTAGCTCTGTCTCAGGTAGGAACCATGTACCCTTCTTAGGGGGTTTCTCTTAGGTTTGTAAGCTGGAGAAAGACCTAGATATTCCACTTCTTGAACCCCAAAGGAACACTTGGAAGGCTTTGCACATAGTTGTTTCTTTTCTAAGTTTTAACACCATGTCAACATGTTGTACATGTTCTTCCCATGATTTGTTGTAGATTGGTATATCATCAAAAAATACTAATACAAATTTTCTAAGTAAGGGTTTGAAAATATAATTCATCAAGCTTTGAAATGTTGAAGGTGCATTAGTAACACCAAATGGCATAACCAAAAACTCATAATGACCTTCATGTGTTTTGAAGGTTGTTTTGGGAATGTCTTTTTGCCTCATTTTGATTTGATGATATCCAGAGTAGAGATCAAAATTAGTGAAAAAAATTGCCTCTTGCAATTCATCTAGTAATTCATCTATGATAGGAATATGAAACTTATCTTTATTGGTCATTTTGTTGAGTTGTCTATAATTTGGACACATACTCTATGAACCATCCTTTTTTGTAACCATCACCATTGGTGAAGAGAAATCACTTTGTCTAGGTTGAATGATGTTGGACTCTAACATTTCTTGAATCATATGCTCAACCTCACGTTTTTGTGTATATGGGTACCTATAAGACCTAATGCTAGTTGGTACACTTCTTGGTTGCAAATGAATAGCATGGTCATGATCTCGAGTAGGTGGAATACCCTCAATAATATCTTCAAATACCTTGGAATGATTATCGATAGAATTTTGGAGATCCATTGGAACAAAAGGTCTAGATGTTTGAACATCTAGTGATAAAAATTGTGCAAGTACACCATGGTGTCCCTTTTTGAGTAATTTTATCATGTTGTAAGAGATTATCACTTTAGAGGCATTCCCTTGGATACCTATGAGTTCAATTTTCTTACCTTCTAAGGAAAATATCATGAAAAGTTCTTGAAAATTAAGAGCCATTGTTCCCAATGATTGTAATCATTGGACCCCTAATACAACATCAACACCACCCATTTAGATTTCACTCATGGCACTATCCAATAAATACTCCTCCTTTTTGAGCTTAATACTATGTCACTTCCTAGAACAATTTATGGTACCTCCATTTGCAATCATTACTTGGAACTTTGGTGCCGGAAATACAAAGCATTTGAGAAGTTTTGCTAATTTGAAATTAATGAAGTTATGGGTACTACTAAAATCAATCAACATTGTTATATTTTTTTTCTCGATATATCCTTCTATCTTGAGGGTTTGTGGAGTATTGATGTTATTGAATGCATGAAAAGATATGGTTGGAGTAGTTTCTTCTAGGTCTACATCCTACGATGATTCCAATTCTTGATCTCCTTTTTCTTCACAATCTATGTAGAATAATTTCTTCTTACCACATTTATGCCCCTTATTGTACTTTCTATCATAATTGAAACATCTAGTCCATTGGCTCTTTTTTCATGCATTGGATGAGGTGTCAACGTTGTAGGTTGACTGAGGTTAGGAGAGGGAACATGGTGCTCTCTATAGTTGTTAGTGATCAGTTTTCTAGTAGCCATATTTTTACTTTCAACTCTCCTCGCAACACTGAAAGCGTGCTCTAGGGATTTAGGTTCGAAGAGATGCATCTCATGTTGAATGCTCTACTTTAAAGTTACCATAAAGAGATATAAAATATTATCCTTTGGAATATTCTTTACCTTGAGGCTTAGTTTTTGGAATTGTTGAATGTGCTATGAAATTGGACCTCTTTGCTGGATATTTACCATTTGACTAAAGAATGTATTGCTCTTAATATCCCCATAATGCACTATCAATTCATTAGTAAAAATGGACCAAGATACAATACAATCCTTTTTTATTTCACAAAGCCATTGGTGGAAAACAAATTGATAAAGTCCTAAACACAAGGATTCAAGAGTTACCTTTTGTAAGTTTGGCACTTGATATATATCAGAGTATTACTCCATCTAGAATATCCATATTATAGGATCTTTACCATCAAATTTCCTCATATTAATTTTCAGAATCAAGTAGCTCCTTGGTGTTTAGTTGAAGCCTTGATGATGTGGATGTATAGGTGTTGAATAATAATGATTTTAGGAATGAATCTTCATTTCCTCCACATTTTCATGATTTACTCGTGTCTTGATATCTCCTCAAGGAAATTTATCATGTAGGGTACGTAAGAAGATGACATACATGGATTTTGTAATTCTTCCATCTTTTTGTCCATCTTCTTTTCCATATGTTCCCTATTTTCATACATCTTATTTTCCACTTGTTCCATCTTTTCATCCATATTTTGTATTTTTCATTGTGTTTTCACCAAATCCTTACTTTTTATTAGCCTAGCACTCAATTCATTAATTTGGTCCTCCAGTTTGGATAGCTAGTTATGTATCTCTTCATTTTCTTGATGAGTCATGGATGAGATTTCTAGAAGTTTAATTGGTGATGTAATTTTTGGAGCACCCTTATCCATATGATATAAAAAAAGTAATACTCCTATTTTTTCTCTTTATCTCTAATTTTGAATCAACAAAAGCATATATTCCAATCAAAAGTTATGTCAATTGTAAGTTTTGTACCTTTAAAACCCTAATTTTGAGACTGTCTTTTTGGACGACCTTTGTACTGATGTATATTTGAAATTTCATCCCTTCTGAGTCTGGAATTTTGTCTTATAATAATATGATATGCCTTCTTTGCAATGTGTATAGTTTCTGAGATACCTGCATAGAATATCTAGCTAACAATGAAGCATACCCAATATGCAATGGTGTGAAGAGAAGAGACAAAAATGGAGGAAATAATGATAGAATTTCTATTAACTAAATGAGAGTAATGATACAATACAAGTGATATACTCTGTATCACACAACTAAATCACCATAGTGGTCAACTAATGTGCATTAGGAGTGTTCTAGAGAGATCTGACACACACTAGAAGTCACTGGAGTTAACGACCACCTAGTCCTAGTTAACTGGCTATGCGGTCGTAATTTAACTAGCCAAACCAGAGTGAAATGAGGAGGAGATCACTCACACATGTGGGATGCATGGTACTGGTGATGATACCAATGCAAGTGAATATTATTGGTGATGATCCTGAGGTTAGCATGCAACACTTGGTGATAAAACCAATGTTGACATGCAACACTTCACTCAACTAGTCTAATTGAATGGTAACCGAGAATTGACTATAGGGTATGTGGTACCCTTGTCTAGGGGAGAATATATCTCATACTAAGGGACCCTCAACATAGTCAAAAAAACCTAGGAAAATAAAATAAAAAGAAAATCCTAGGTATGTGTAATATCTCCAACACCCCTCGCCCCGAACACTACTAGGGAGTGTACATAATGAATGGATCCTGACAACAAAGGCCATGTTAGGTACCCATGAAAAATGAAACTAAGGAACACTAACATAAAGTAAGGAAAGAGGGAAAACCTCATGGGAAACCCCCCCTCATCAAAATACAATGTATCAAAAGAAGACAAAGACAATTGCTAGGAAACTGTGTCCTTCACTCCAAGACAATCAGACAAACTATGGAATTTTTGCTCAGTGAAAGTCTTGGTGAAGACGTCGTTATTATGTTTAGAGGAAGGATAGAACTGTAGGTCGATGATCCTCTCATGGAATAGATCTATGTTGTAGTGCATATGGATCTCAATATGCTTTGTTTGCTGCCACTGCACTAGGTCTCTGCAAAACTTGAGAGTACTCTAGTTGTCAGAAAAAATGATAGTCAATATGTGGAGCTAGATGCCCAAATATGTAAGGAAGTTTTGTAGCCACAATGCCTGGATGGTAATGTTAAATAATCCTTTGTACTCAAACTCAAATGAAGATAGAGAAATAACAAAATTCTTCTTGCTCGACCAACAAATAGGCTCTCAACCCAAACCGAGAGTGTATCTGGATGTGGACTTTTGATTAGTGCCATCGCTAGTGATCCAGATTTTATGCACAGAAGGAAATGAATATAGATTATTAAAATATGCTTAACATAAAATAACAGAGATACAGTGAAACTAGTTTTCTATTCAATAAGGAAATAAGATGAAACTGTAAAACGCAGTGGAAAACAAGCTTGCTGGAATGGTGGCGGCTTATCTCTGAGAAGAGATGTGGAGGCTGCGGTCATTCGCAGGAAGATGGTTACAATGAGGCTCTAAAGGACTTTTACAATAAATAGGAATGTCAAAAATCCTAGACATCCAAAAACCTAACCCTAGGAGATGAAGCGCCAAAAGTCATGTGGGCCCTGTTTGGGTAAGTTAGTACATCAACTTCCCGGGGTCGTAAATTTTGCATACGATCTCCGTTTTAGGCACACGATAGCCCGTTGGAAAGGAATAACCGAAAAGAAAAATTTTCGACTGGCCCAGGTCAATGCTTTTGGGAACCACCTGGGCCCCAAATCCCCAAAAAACGTCGTTTAGGGCCTCAAAATGGCCCCAGAAGTTTGGAACCCGAAAAACTGCCGAAAATCTGCCAAGGTGGAATTTTTTTTTTTGAGCCACTGGAATAGGTGGGTGGCCACTGCTATCCACCTGGATCAATCCTCCTTCCTTAGGAAGCAATTGTCTCCATTTCTTTGATTTTCCCCATCAGATGAGGAAATTTCTGTAGAATTTGGCTCCGGGTGAGCCACTTGCCTTGGTGCAGGAGCTGCCCTACTTTGACGACTCGATACAAATGGATCCTTTGTTGTCGAGTGCCCTTCATATGTGTGTCCACAATATGATTAGTGGATGCCTATTGCATGCAGTCATGGTTGATCTCTATTAGTGTCAATTTCTCTACTATCTATGAGGTGTCGAATAATGGTGGGAAATATGGTTGAAGGAGATCCACGTTGAAGACTGCATGCAAACCAAGGAAGGGGGGAATGTTGAGCTCAAAATCATTGTCACCCATAGCCTTGGTGATTGTGTATGACCCATAACTGAGTGGGAAAAGATTCATATGGGGCCCTATAAGGCGTTCTTTCTGCAAATGCAACCAAACTTTGTCACACACCTGAAAATTATGTGGCACTCGATGTTGATCATGGTGTTGTTTGTACTTGGAATTAGACTTCTTTAGAATATCTTGAACCTACTGGAGGATGTGCTATATCCGCTCAATGAACTGGGTGGCTTTGTCAGTTTTTGGTGGAGCAGGGGACGAGTCGGCTGAGGTGGTCGCCAGGGGTAGTGCAACATCCATGGAGACCAATGGTTGGAATCCCAACCCCACCTAAAAGGGGATGTGGCCAGTTGAGATATGGAGATCTCAGTTATAGCTATGCTAGACATAGGGAAGACTCTCATCCCATATGTGGGGGTGTTTTGAATTGTACATGCGTAGGATATGTACGACCATCCAATTGACGACCTCAGTTTGACCATCTGTCTGGGGGTGGAAGGCAGTGGATTTGGTGAGCTTGGTATCCAGCAGTGACCAGAGGCTTGACCAGAATGAGTTGAGGAACTGCCTGTCATGGTCTGAGATAATGGTTAGTGGGATCCCAAAATGTACCCATACTCGTTCAAAGAAGAGGTTGGTAGTGGCTTCTGTTGTGATGTTCTTCTTGCAGGCGGCTATAATCACCATCTTGGAAAAGCGATCAACAACCACAAAAACACAGTCATTTTCCCTCTTGGATGACGGGAGGCCCGACATATAGTCCATTGATATGGATTCCCATGACATGTTAGGAGTAGGTAGAGGGGTGTACATGCCCTGTTTCTTAGTGTCCAGTTTGGAAATAACCCAGGCGGTGCAGGAACTGATATACTTGCCAACATCCTATCAAAGTTTCAGCTAGTAGAAATATTTCTGCAGCACTGCCACTGTATTTTCGACGCCAAAGTGTCCTGCCACCCGACTATAGTGAGATTCCCAAATTAGCTTCACGTGCTCGCTTGATGGAATGAAAATATGGCCCATACAACACAACAACCCATCTTGAAGATGGAAATTAGCGACCACTGAGTTGTTGCCAAACATTTGGTAGGTGGTGGAGAAATCAGGGTCTATCTTGTAGAGGTGGGGCCATATAGAGGTCTCGTGACCGCAAGAGTATAGCATTGTGGTGAGTGCCGTGACTGGAGGTTGGCTGAGGAATTCAACAAATCAATTGGTACTTCCTGTTTCATACTTGATGTTAAGGTGGAACTACTGTAAGTATGTTGACCACTTCTGATGGCAGTCATTCTGCAATTTTCCTAGGGTTTGCATGACCTGTAGTGGCTTGTGATCAATGTGGATGATTGTCTCCTTCCCAATAATGTAATGTCTCCAATGGCGGAAAGCTTTCACAATGGAGTGCATTTCTTTGTCGTAAGTGGATTACTTATAGACAACATATTATAGTGTCTCACTATGATATGCCACAGGGTGGTTGTGTTGAGTGAGAACGACACCCACAACATATTCTAAAGCATCTGTCTCAATCTCAAAGGGATGTTGCAGGTCCGGTAATGAAAGTACTGGGGATGAGCACAAACGCTTCTTCAATTCATTGAAGACTTGTTGTTGGGATAGGCCCCACACAAATTTTTCCTTACCACCACCCCTGGTTACTTGGTTGAGGGCCCATGCGATATGAGAGAATCCCAACACGAACCTTCAATAGAAATTGGCAAGGCCCAAGAAGCTCCGAAGTTCAGTGAGTGTGGTTGGGGCTGGCCAGTCACAGATGACCTGGATCTTGGATAGATCCACATGCACACCATGATGTTCAACGATGTAGCCTAAGTAATGGACCTTGTCCATGTCGAAGGAGCATTTTTCCAAGTTTGCATATAGTTTGTGCTGTCGCAGGGTGTGCAAGACCTGCTAAATATGCTGCAAGTGTTCCGCCCAAGTATTGTTGTAGATGAGGATGTCATCCAGATACACCACTACACAAGTATTGTTGAAAGTTCATAGGATATTGTCCATCATCCTCATAAAAGTTGTTGGAGCATTTTTCAAACCAAAGGGCATGACCAACCATTCAAAAATAACTTCTTTTGAATTGAAGGCAGTCTTCCATACATCTGTCTGTTCTATTGGGACCTAGTGGTAGCTAGACTTCAGATCAATCTTACTGAAGCATTTGGCTCCCATGAGCTGATCAAGGAGGTTGTCGATTCGGGGAATCAGGTACTGGTTTGGGACTGTAATTTTATTGAGGGCCCGGTAATCAATGTAGATTCTCTAGGTCCTATCTTTCTTCTACACCAGCACAATTGGGCTCCCACAAGGAGATGAGCTGGGATGGATGTGCCCCTTGTGGAGAAGTTCTTGGATCTACCTCTTGATCTCCTCATTTTCTAACATATATCTATGGTAGACTTTCCCAATAGGTAGCGGTGCGCCTGGGGTTAGATTGATGGAATGCCTGACCTAGCAGTGTAGTGGTACCTCGGTAGGAGAGGAGAAGATATCTAAGTATTCTTCCATGACCTTATCCACTTGCTTCTGTTGTGTGGAGATATCGACCACGAAGGCCCAATATGTGGTTGTGATCTTTTGCTCACTCTAAGAGCGAAACATGAAGAAGACAAATTTCTCGATCTGAGAGATGACCTTCCTGCATTGCTTGGTAGAGATCAAGGAAATAGCACTAGGAGGGACTTCCTCGGGTATCCTGAACAATTTAATGTTCAAAGTAATAATAACACTATGAGGCCTAGACTCATATACAACATGACGTTTCCATAAATAAGGTTGGCCCAAAAGAACATTACAAACTTCGAAAGGAGCAACATCACACAATACCTCCTCTTTGAAGGGCTTGATGCCGTACGATAGTTGGTACTGTTGGCTGACATAGAGTTTGCTTCCTTGGAGGAGCCATGCAATGGTGTAGGGTTGTGGATGTGACATTGTCAGAAGGGCCAACCACTTGATGACCTCTGCTGAGATGAGGTTCTTCTCACTATCGCTATCAATGATGAAGTGCAACAGGGTGCCTTTTACACACATCTGTGAATGGAAGAGGCGTTCTCCTTCTTCTTGCTGGTTTGGTTGACCAGGCTGGAGCTTGGTGGTAGAAACGATGGCACTGGGTTTTGTGTCAATGATCCATCTTCCCCATTATGGTTCTAAATCAGATTTAGAACTTGCATTTGATTTAGAGGATTTCACTTCGGCCACCAACAACTTCTTGGAGCGACAATCAACAATGTTATGCTAAGGGCTCTTATGGAAGTCGCACCACTTCCCGGTATCTTTCTTTGTCTTTCTGGTGTCCTTCTTTGCTTGTGTCTTGGATTGGTTGTCTTGATACTATCCATCTTTGCTCTGTCCTTTGTTTTACGAATTGGGGCCGCCCTTTCTTGGCTTTTGTTGTAGCCCGTGAGGGTTTCCCATGCCCAAATTGACACATCTTTTGTTTGAGCTTCTGCTTGATTTTGACGACATATCAGTAGGCTGCGCCCAAGGACGAGATGTCCAAAAATTCCATTTCAGTTTGGATCTATCTATGTAGAGTATCGCGATACGTGAGCACCATATGTTGCTCTGAATCTTTGATACATATCTTGGTGCACAAGGTATGGAAGATATTTGTGAACTCTGGAACTGCTTGGTCTCTTTATTGTCGCAGTGTGGTCCATTTGGTATACAAGTCATCATAAATTCTGACAGGGTAGTATTTGTAACACCCCAGGTTTTGAACCTCCATTTTAAATAATATATTTTTACAATGCTGAGAGTCCTAAGTGACCAAAAAATTATTAAAAGGCAAGTGTGCCCAAGACATGTAATGTTTTTATCATTATTAATAATAAATACATCGTTGGTTGCTAGATGAACAAGGACTAGAGTTATAGGGGGCTATCATTCCACAAGAGAGGGGCCTTGAGGGGCTAAGTGTTTATTTCTATTTTAATTACCCTTTTTGTCTAAGGGAGGGGATCATTTACATGAGCTTCTTGAGGAAGGCTAGGAGGTTCTTGATTTTCTCCACAAAGTTACTTAAACCTACCTCTGGTCTGATTGGGGGTTCGACTGTTGGCTTGATCACCGATTCCCTGTACATTCACTCATTTTTCCCTCACCCACTCCCATGCACACACTTACCCATCCATTGATCCATCCCCATCCGCATCTTGGCTTGGAAAAGCGAAAGGGACTGCTGAAGAATTAGCCACAGGATAGTTGGTTATAATGGTCGCTGGTGAAATCTAGCCATGACTTGGGGCCTGTATGTATGAGATGCATTGGCCTGTGCTCTGTTTTTCTCACAAATTTGAGTCCTGAGAGTTCCAACATTGAGATTCTGGACCAGCTGTGCTGGAGGCCCTGGAAAAAAGAGAAGGAATGCCTGAGGGAATGCGTGGCAGAGAAGGGTGGAGGTCCATTCTCTTGGGATGGTACAGGCTGGGTAGATGAGAGTTGGGTAATTGGATTTTTGTGGGTGTTGGGAAACTTGTGAGAGATTGAGAGTTGACTAGTTTGGGAACCCAAGTACACTCTGGAACCGTCCTTGTGGATTCATAGCCTTGGCTCGGGGGTGACACTGTTGTTGAGATTTGAAGCAGTGGTGTCTATGGTTGGGTGGAACGTCCTTGGTCTGCAGCCAATTGGTGTCATCATTCATAAAGATAAGTGCTCTCTGTTATGGTATCATTTACATGTATATGAATTTGTTTTCCGCTGTATATTTAATTATCGTTTAATTGAATCTTTAGATTATGCATGCTTGATGACTACTGCTGTGCATATCGTTAAAGTATTTTCTTTTATCCATCCTTAAATTTTAAAAAGGTATCAATAAGAGAAAGAAGTGCAAGGGCGGGCTTGAAGGTAGCGTACCCCAACCTATGGGTGGTTGGGTATGTTACAGTTTGGTATCAGAGCTTTTGGTTGAAACACCGGGCAGTATGGGTCGGGTCTATTTGTTAGAATCTCGTGGTTACAGATTGAACTCTGACCGTGGAGTTGAAAAGCTTAGGAGAAATGACGTTACAAAATCTACGTATGAGATAGAACATCAGAGACTTGTGGTAAGGGGTTCGAAGGATCATGACTGTCCCCCTTCGAATCCGAGAGCGATCGCCACTGTAGGATCAGGACAAATTCGGGATCGTTGGATCGAAGGACAGGTGAACAAGGGTTGTCCGATGAAAAGGAATCCAGGGGTTAAGGTCACCACCGTCAAATCCCATTGGAGAGACAGGTGGCGTGAGATCCACAAATCTGGAAGTTTGTGGATGAGGAGGAGGTGAAATAGCCGAAGTAGATACTGACCGTCGATCACCAAGAGGTACGTGTCAACAGATCAGTAACTCTAGAGAAATCTGTTCGAGAGGTTTTCAATTGAGATTTGAAACTCCTAAAGTCTAAAGATCCGGAGAGCCGAAGCAACTCTCAATCGTCTGGAGAAAATCTCA
This sequence comes from Picea engelmannii, assembly GCA_009831015.1. Classification (NCBI taxonomy): domain Eukaryota; kingdom Viridiplantae; phylum Streptophyta; class Pinopsida; order Pinales; family Pinaceae; genus Picea; species Picea engelmannii. The sequence continues at coordinate 55,758 of ML821704.1, read as the reverse complement.
AGTGTCAGATCGTCCAAGGTGAATCTGGGTCGTCTGATCCAGAAGAGATGTGGCGTAAATCTGTGGATTTCAGGTGAAGGCCCAAAGTAAGCCTCAACTGTACGATTCAAGAGGACATGCAACATAATCCCGTGCACTTCGAGGAGGTTTGAAGTTTGAGAGTTCTGAAACCTGAAGACCCAAAAGGATCTCAACCATTGATCTGTCGAGAGCTACGCATGACCAGATCTAGGGCTTCGGATAAAAGCTAGTGGGGCCATATAAGTTTTGAAATTTGAGATATCTGAAGTTCGAAGACCTGAAGTAAGCCTCCAATGTCAGATTAAGGAGGACATGTGGTGCAGATCTGTGGACTCCGGGTGAAGACCTGAAGTGATTCTTAGTCATCCGATCCAAGAGGACACATGGCAATAGATTGGCCAGTTCGAAAATTCAGAGTTCGGGAGAATTGGAAGTGTGCTAGTATGAAAACCCCTGAAGTCCCGAAGCTCGAAGAGCCGAAGTGATGGGGCACAATGACGTCACCTAGAGGTGATGTGGATCCTGCAATTCTCGAAGTGACGTGGCTTGCAGATGTCACCGAGGATGACGTGGACACATGGGATGTGTGTCACATGTCAGTAAGATTTGAGCATTTGGAGAATTGAAAAGTTAGTTAGAACGTGAAACATGTCACCCACCTGATTGGTCCACGTGTCCGCTTTCAGTATTTTTCCACGTGGAGATAGAATGTGCAGTCCGTAGACTGGGCACTCTAGACGGGAAATATGTGACAGGTTGCATTAGGTTGACAACTCCCAAAGGCCTGAAGGTCGGAGTACATATCAGCCGTTGATTCTAGAAGACACACGTCGAAGGATCGTCGACTTCGGGTGAAAGCACTTCGGGAGAAAGTGCGGGGGAAAAGTTTGAAACTTTCGAAGCCAAAAGATTCGAAGCGATTCACAACCACTGATCTATGGGAGGACACATGTCGAAAGATCATGAACTTCAAGTAAAAGCTTTCCAGGAGGAGGCAAGCGAGGAAAGTTGAGACTCCTAAAGCTTGGAGTCCCGAAGTGGATCTCGATTGTTGATTGTTGATCGTGAAAGAGAACGAGGATCGTTGATCTGATCCTAGCTGAAAGTTCTGAAGTCCTAAAGCTTTGGACAAGTGATTTTTCAGCTAAGCGCAGGGTCATGTCTGTGGTCATATGTAGATTGAGAGCTGAGGGAAGGAGGGCTAAGGGCCGAATTGGTTGTCTTCGAGACCAAAAAGTGCTAAGGAAGGATTTAGCTGCAGTTTCTAGTCTTGGTCACCTAGGAAGGTGGTTTGAAGGAAGCGCCTGCGTAGGATGAAATTCAGTGTTAGCCAAGGATAAAAATACACTGTTATTTTCGGAGAATGGGGATATGATCTCCCTGAATAAAAAAAAGAAAAAGAGACTTGTAGCATGGGTTGGAAATTTTGTTTATCGTATGCATAATTCTAACAAAATGGTCGCTTGCACATTTTGCATAATTAAGGGGCTTAAGCACATCAACTCAGGATGCGTATTGAGGAAATGGAAGAAGGTGAGGGAGCCTCTAGTCATGATAAGGAGGTTGAAGGACATAATACGAAATTTGGTAATGCAGAGACAGAGTCCAATGGACGCAAGGGAAAAAAAGAGCAGGAAACGTTAATAGAAACGGTAAGAATCCTTAAGATGGAAGTGCAAAACTACAAAGCAGACAACGAGAGACTGATGAGAGAGAAAAGTAAGATAAATGCTCAAGTTTTGCAGATCTTAAATCAGTTGTAGAGGCAAACGAAGAAGGGATCAAACTCAAGACAAGAGGAAGAAGGCAGGTGCCATGAAATAAGGGATGATCGTGGAAGAGCTGGTTATTCCATAAGTTCCAGCAGAGCGCATTGACACCACTCACCCCCTTACTCAAAAGGAAATTTTTATGCATCAAAAGATCCTGCAATCAGTCCAGAGGTGTCTCCTGTTAGAGAACAAAGAAGGAAACAAGTGGTAGATAGTTTGTAAGGAGAGTTGAGGAAAATCAAGCCACCTTCCTTTGATGGTGAAAGAGAAAGGGAAGATGATGCTGAAGCATGGTTGCTTGGGGTCATGAGATATTTTCAGTTGCATAACTATTCGTCCAACCTGGAAGCCAGGATTTCCATCTACCATTTACATGGGAAAGATGGAATGTGGTGGGACCAACTGAAGCAAGTGGAACATGTTAATGAAAGTAGGATCACTTGGAATCAATTCAAGAAGTACTTCCAGAAGGAGTACCTCTCAGAGCATTTCTATGACAAGAAAATGCAGAAGTTCTTTGAACTCTGATTGGGAAGCATGACTATGGTAGAGTACGAGAAGAATTTAGTGGGATTGTTAAAGTATGTCAGGTTCAATGGTGATGAGAAAGTGAAAATACAAATATTTCTAAGTGGAATACCAAGATTTTATAAGGAAAATATCAAGTATGATGAACCCAAGACCTTGACTGAAGCCATCAGGAAGGATAAATACCTGTAGGATCAAGGCCAGGGAAGAGAATCCTTGTAGAAATCCTTGAAAGACAAGAAGAATGCGAAGTCCGATCAGAGGAGGAAAGGATTCAAACCTTCCTTCAATATGAATGAGCCTAATAGAAATCGTCATGATCAGTATGCCAAGGGAGATTTCAAGAAGGAGTATTCCTTGGGAAAAAGGGGAAGACCACCAATCCAATGCTGGGGATGCAAGGAAGATCACACTACAAGGATTGCCAACACAAAAAAGACAGAGTGAAGACTGTGCAAAACATCCAAGAGGCTACAACAGTCGAAGATATGGGAAGAATCTATGCAACTTTAAATGATCAAAAAGTAGAGTACCAGTCCAATATGATTGAGGTGGAAGGTAAGATCATAAATCAACTTGTTGTTATTTTGATTGATTCAGGAGAAAGTCATTGCTACATTTATCCTAAGATAGTGGATATATTACATTTGGAGAGAAGCAAACTTAGAAAAGCAAGCTTGGTTCAATTAGCCACTGGAACCAAAAGAAGAATCCATGATATGGTAAGAAGTTGTTCCATAAGTCTTAATGGCGTGAATACTAGTATTAATCTAAATATCATACCATTGGGGTCTTATGATATTCTGATTGGAATGGATTGGTTAGACAAGCATCATGTTGTTCTAGATTGTCATAAAAAGACATTTACATGTCTTGATGGAAATGGAAAACAGAGCACTGTGAAAGGAGTTCCAAGACCCATCTCTATAAGGGAGATTTCATCCTTACAACTAAAAATATGTTTTAGGAAAGGATTTCAATTGCACGCATCTCATGTGGAAGAGCCAAAAAATACAAAGGGGCCAAGCCTCGAAGATTTCTTGGTACTACAGGAATTTGAAGATGTATTCCAAGAAATACCCGCATTGCCACCAAGAAGGGAGATAGATTTCTCAATTGATTTAGTGCTAGGAGCTGCCCTGGTGCCAAAAACACCTTACGTAATGAGCACACCAGAGTTAAAAGAATTACAAATGTAGTTGGAGGAATTTTTGAAGAAAGGGTACATACATCCAAGTGTTTCATCTTGGGGAGCACCAATACTTTTTGTCAAAAATAAGGATGGAACCTTGAGGTTGTGTATTGACTTTCGACAACTGAACAAGTACACTATAAAGAACACGTATCCTCTACCCTGAATTGATGACCTCTTTGATTAGCTAAGAGGAGCAAAGATATTCTCAAAGATTGACCTGAGGGCAGGATACCATCAGGTAAGAATCACAGAAGAAGACATTCATAAGACAACCTTTAGGACCAGGTATGGGCATTATGAATTTGTAGTGGTGCCATTTGGACTGGCCAATGCACCAGCTGTATTCATGTGCTTAATGAATGGCATATTCAGAAATTATTTGGACAAGTTTGTCATAGTATTCCTAGATGAAATACTTATCTATTCTAAGTCTAAAGAGGAGCATGAACACCACATAAGACTGGTATTGCAAGTACTGAGAGAACATCATTTGTATGCCAAGTTGAGTAAGTGTTCTTTCTATCAAAAGAAGATCCATTACTTGGGACACATTGTTTCAAAGCAGGGCATAACAATAGATATAGAGAATATCGAAGCCATTAGAGGATGGCCAACACCCAGAAATGTATTAGACGTCAGATCTTTTATGGGATTAGCTGGCTACTACAGAAGGTTCATAGTAGGGTTCTCTAAGATTGTTCATCCTATCATTTCTTTGCAAAAGAAGGGAACTAAATTTGAATGGAAACTCAAGTGTGAAAAGAATTTTAATCTGTTGAAGGAATTACTTACTAGTGCACTTGTGTTAAATATTGTTGACCCAAATGAAAGTTTTGTGGTATGTACAGACACATGTAAGGAAGGACTTGGGGGAGTCCTCGCGCAAAATGGACATGTCATTGGATATGAGTCCAGAAATCTTAAGGAACATGAGAGGAACTATGCCACCCATGACTTGGAACTTGCTGCCATTATTCACGCCTTGAGGATGTGGAGGAATGATCTCATGGGGAAGAAATTCAAATTAAGGATAGACCACATTGGCCTGAAGTATATTTTTGAACAACCGACCTTGAATGGAAGGCAAACAAGATGGCTGGAATTTTTAAGTGAATATGAATTCGATATCAAGAATATCAAGGGAAAGGAGAATAAAGTTGCTGATGCACTTAGTAGAAGAGTGCATATCATGCATGCTACTGCTGTTAATACGCATCAGTCAGACTTGAAGAACAAAATTTTAGATGGTCTTGTTACACATCAACATTACCTACAGGTAAAGGAAAACCTTCAACAAGGATATGTACAACAGAAAATAAAGGAGCATGAGATAAAGGAAGACAAATTACTCATGCATAAAAACATAATCTATGTTCCTAGTTCTGGAGAACTGAGGAATTTTGTACTAAAGGAAATGCATGATGTTCCTTATGCTGGACATCCTGGTTACCAGAAAACAATTACAGCAATAAGAAGCCAGTTCTTTTGGCAGAGAATGAAGAACGATGTTGTTGATTACATCGCTTGATGTATGGAATGTCAGAAGGTGAAGGCTGAGCATAGGCACCCAACGGGTTTGCTGCAACCATTGTCAATTCCAGAGAAGAAATGGGAAGTTATCACCATGGATTTCATCACAGGATTACCCAGAATGAATAAGAAACATGATTCAATCATGGTGGTGGTTGAAAAATTAACAAAAGATGCTCATTTTGTGCTTGTGAAGACAACGCATACAACGACTAATATTGCAGAAATTTTCATGAAGGAAATTGCTAGGTTGCATGGGATACCTAGGACAATCATCTCAGACATAGATAAGAAGTTTACGTCCAATTTATGGAGGGGATTGTTTAAAGGATTTGGCACAAATCTAAACTTTAGCACAACATATCAACCCCAGACAGATGGGAAAACATAGAGAGTCAATCGAATAATTGAAGACATGCTGAGAATGTATGTGATGGATAAGCCATCTAAGTGGGAAGATTACTTACACTTGGTTGAGTTTGCATATAATAATGGGTATCAAGCTTCATTGAGAATGATCCCATTTGAAGCCATGTACGGTAGGAAATGCGATACTCCAGTAAGCTGGGACAACCCAATAGATAGAGTGGTACTTGGGCCAGAGTTGCTCAAGGACATGGAAGACCAGGTGGTCAAGATCAAGCATAATTTAAAGGCAACTCAGGGTAGACATAAAGTCTATGTAGACAAGAACAGGAAAACTAGAGAATTTAAAGTAGGGGAGCATGTACTTTTGAAAGTGAAGCTCAAGAAAATATCTTTGAAATTGGGTAGTTGTACAAACTGGTAGCCAGATTATGTGGTCCATTTGAAATATTGGACAAAATAGGGCAAGTTGCATACATGCTTGCATTGCCTGCTTCTATGAATGTGCATAATGTATTTCATGTCTCTTCACTAAAGAAATATGTACATGATCCTAACCATGTTATTCATTGGCATCTGATTCAGGTAGAGATAGAGGGAGATTTTCAGGTTTAGCCAGTGCAGGTCTTGGACAGAAAAGTCAAAATTCTCTAGAATCGAGTTATAGAGTTGGTAAAAGTTCAGTGGAAATACTACGGTTCTGAAGATGCTACCTGGGAGCATGAAGATTCCATGCAGGCAAAATACCCGCAGATTTTTGAATAAATTTGAGATTTTGATATCTGTTTTGTATATGCATTGAGGACAGTGCCAAAATAAGGGGGAGGGGATGTAACACCCTAGGTTTCGAAACTCCATTTTAAATAATGTAGTGTTACAATGCTGAGAGGCCTGAGTGCCCAAACAATTATTAAAATTCCAGTGTGCCCAAGACATGTAATGTTTTTATCATTATTAATAATAAATACATCGTTGGCTGCTCAACAACAATCCAAGTACCCAATTCTTTGTACCTTGACCTGGTTGGGGACATGCATTAAGGTGACAAGGAGCAGACCGCTCTGATACCACAGATCCAAATTTTATGAGAAGAACAAAATGAATACAGATTATTAAAAGATGCTTAACAAAAAATAACAGAGATACAATAACACTGGTTTTCTATTCAATAAGGAAATAAGCTGAAACTGTAAAATGCAACGAAAAACAAGCTTGCTGGAATGATGGCGGCTTAGCTCTGAGAAGAGATGTGATGGCTATGCTCATTTGCAAGAAGATGGTTATAATGAGGCTCTGAAATCATTTTACAATAAACAGGAATGTCAAAAACCCTAGACATCCAAAAACCTAACCCTAGGAGATAAAGCGCCAAAAGTCACGTGGGCCCCGTTTGGGTAAGTTAGTAAATCATCTTCCCAGGGTCATAAATTTTGCATACGATCTCCATTTTAGGCACACGATAGCCAATTGGAAAGGTATACCCAAGAAGAAAATTTTTCGACTAGCCCAGGATAATGCCTATGGTAGTCACCTAGGCCCCAAATCCCCAAAAAACGTTGTTTAGGGCCTCAAAATGGCTCGAGAAGTTTGGAACCCGAAAAACTGCCAAGCTGGAAAACTATTTTTCGAGCCAGTGGAATAGGTGGGTGGCCACCAACCTAGGTATGTGTAATATCTCCACCCCCCCCTTCCCCCCCCCTGCCCCCCCTAAACACTACTAGGGAGTGTACATAATGAATGGATCCCGACAACAAATCCCATGTTAGGCACCCATGAAAAATGCAACTAAGGAACACTGAAATAAAGTCAGGAAAGAGGGAAAACCTCATGGGAAACCCCCCCTCATTAAAATACAATGTATCAAAAGAAGAGAAAGACAATTTCTAGGAATCAATGTCCTTCACTCCAAGACAATCAGACAAACTATGGAATTTTTTGTCAGTGAAAGTCTTGGTGAAGACGTCGTTAATCTGTTCAGAGGAAGGATAGAATTGTAGGTCGATGATCCTCTCATGGAATAGATCTCTATTGTAGTACATATGGATCTCGATATGATTTGTCTTCTTCCACTGCACTAGGTATCTGCAAAACTTGAGAGTACTCTAGTTGTCACACAAAATGACAGTCGGTATGTGGAGCTAGATGCCCAACTCTGCAAGGAATTTTTGTAGCCACAATGCCTGGATGGTAATGTTAAATAATACTTTGTACTCAACCTCAACTAAAGATAGATAAATAACAAACTTCTTCCTGCTCGACCAACAAATAGGCCCTGAACCTAAAATAAGAGAGTAACTAGATGTGGACTTGTTATTAGTGCCATCGCCAGCCCCATTAGAATTGATGAAGCCTATTAGATCCAAATTGCAACCTGCTGCATAGTGGATCCCATAACTGATAGTGCCCTGAATGTATCTGAGGATGCGCTTAGCAACCTTCCAGTGTGGCTTATGCAACTTTTGCATGTACCTGGAGACTACCCCTACTACGTATGATAAATCTGGTTGGGTGTGGGTGAGATAGAAAAGGCTCCCCACAAGTTGTCGATACAAGGTGTTGTCCACCACCAGTGTATCCTAACCATCCTTAAGTATAACCCTAGATAAGAAAGGATCTCTCCAAGATATCCCAAGCATACTTAGCATGAGATAGATTGATTCCCAAGGCATCCTGGTTGATCTTGAGACCAAGAAACAAATGGAGTGGACCCATGTCCGTCATTGAAAACCTGTCATGAAGAATTCCCTTGACTAAGGCAACTGCTGAAACCGATTTTTCGGTGATCAAAAGATCATACACATACAAAAATAGGATCAGAAGTGAGTTAGTGGTCCTCAACATGTAGACATTTGGATTGTATTTTCATCTGAAAAAATTCTTGGAGAGAAAAAATGATTCCATCTTTGCGTACCATGCTTTAGGAGCCTTCTTGAGTCCATAGAGAAACTTTTTGAGTCGACACACTAAAGATGAATTGTGTATGAATCTAGGTGGCTGGTCCATATAAACATCCTTAGAGAGATCTCCATGAAGAAAATCATTCTTCACGTTCATCTGATGTACTTTCCATGCCCTGGATACTCCAATGGAAAGGGCCAACCTGATAGAATCCAACTTTGCTACTAGAGTAAAAGTCTCATCATAGTCGATCTCATGTATCTGTTGAAATCTCTTAGAAAACAGTCTTGCCTTGTGTTTGACCACATGTCCATCCACTACCTTTTTGGTCTTATAGACCCATATGCATATAACAAGATTCATGTTTGAAGGGAAGTGGAACTAGATACCAAGTCGGGTTCTCGAGGAGAGAGTTGTACTCCTCTCGTATGGTTTCTTCCCAAAAGGGGTTCCCTATAACCTCTTTGTAGGTATGTGGGTCTAAAGACCGAACCATATAAAAATGCAGAGGCATCATGGGTTCAGTGGTAGTGAGCACATGAGGAGGATACTCATACTGATATCTGGTCCTCCTTGGATACTCTGGATCCCCAACAAGGTCTCCTGCATCCTGAAATGTGGACTATGCCCACTTGGGCATCAACTATGGCTCCTCATCTGCATGTACTGAATCTACATATGAATGCTCCGAATCCATCGAATCTATATCAGAACTCAAATCTAAAGTGGATTCTGAATGTGCAGACTCATCATCTCGAATTGGTGGAAGGACAAAAGTATCTACATACGACTCTTGTGGAGCACGAGAGAGAATTTCCTCAAATTGAACACTGCGCTCAATGATGAGATGGTATGTAGAGGGATCAATAAGTATGTATCCTTTCACACCATATAGGTAGAAAACAAAAATACATGTGATACTCTATGTATATAGTGATCTCCTCTTATCAGAGGGAATGCGGGTCCATGCTCATGATCCAAAGATATAAAAGTTTGTGACTTTTTGTTTATTGTCGCTCCATACCTTGAAAGGAGTCCGATACTTAATAGATATGTGAGGGGATCTGTTCTGGATGTAGTTGGAACAATTAAGTGCCTCAACCCAAAGTTTATGAGGAAGTGACCTTGCATGCAACATGCAAGAGACCATCTCCTTGATAGATTTGTTCTTTCTCTCGAAAACATCGTTCTGATGCAAAGTGTATGGTATTGTGCGCTGCAACTGTATCCTGACCTCAAGAAAAATATTCTGAACATCTTCATTGACATACTCCCCCCCATTATCTATACGAAGGGATTTGATATTTCTCCATGAATGAGTCTCAACAAGTGCCTTGAACTCTCTGAGATGCTCAAAGACCTCAGACTTTTTCCTAAGAAAAAATACCCAAGTATAACGTGAGAAATCATCCAAAGATGTAAGCATGTACCTTGCCTTACTGATGGATGAATGTAGGAATGGACCCATGAGATCACTGTGGATCAGATCTAATTGAGAGGAGGCCTTTTGGGCCTTCCCTTTCTCTAACTTCTTTTGAGGATTCTTTCCAAGGACACATCCTTCACAAACCCCTTCAAAAAAGTGGATATCAGGTAAATCGAAGACCATCCCCTTCTTGTTAAGCTATTGCAAGTACCTGAAATTCAAGCAACCAAACCTCTCGTGCCATAATCTACTAGTGTCATCAGGATGTGTAACTAGTACAGAGGAATTAGGTTCAATAAACTTTGTAAAAGTATATAACTGATATTTATGATTTACCTCCATGACAACAATTTTGGAGTCATCTTGCATGTCAAAAATGGACATGGAGTCTGGTGTGAACTCCACCTTTTTTCCTGATCTCGTGTTAGTAATATGGTACACTGAGAGAATATTCATGGAAATTTGAGAAACATAGAGAATGTTCTCAAAGTTTCCATGATCTAGTTCCACTCTTCCTTTTCCGGTGACCTCGATTGGAGATTCATCCCCATGAGGATAAGAGGGCTTGTGCATGCAATTACAGAAGATAAAATATCCTTTGAGTTTGACATATAATGTGAAGCGCCTGAATCTACAATCCAAGTGTTAGGAGAATAATTTACAACAACCGATGCATCAGGATTGACTTTCTTAAGGGCTTGATCTTCTTAATTCTTCTTGGAATCATCAGGAATGAAGTCCCCGAGATTGTTTTTCTGAAGAATTGAGCCATTAGATCAATTTTCTTCATCATGCATGCTGATTCTAGATGGTTCCCATGATTGCAGTAACCACAATTCTTCCCTTGCTTTCTTTTTCCACCTTTGGAACCGTTGGTGCAATTATATACATAATATATTACCAAACATAAATTATCAACCGAGATTCGTAATCAACAGAGTTGATGCACTATATGTGTCGATAACAGATAGATTCCTATGTCTGTTTAGTATAGATTAGATAAGAAAACCATTTAGAAACCAACACACTCTTAAAAATAACAATCTTCACACAACTCGAAAGATGGAAAGCAAAACTCATAAACAAGAAAAAGATCTTGCTCAGGCGATGGACCTATTCATTGATGGCTCATGAAAGGAAAATATGAACTTTGATTATATCCCCTCAAACAACTAAACTAACAAGTGGGATGCTCCATTAAAGCTCATGTATGGTGAAATATGGAGATCCAACTGTTCCTGCATTACCACACTTTGCAACAAATTCAAATAGTGAAATCAAACAAAATAACATGAAATCAAAACAACAAATACATGAAATGAAAATCTACACTAACAATTTACAATAAGCTTACCAAGCTGGATCGGTGGCCCTTGCCGATGACAACATGGAAGATTTTAGATCAACAGATGATAACTTCTAAGAGAGACAAAATCATTGAATCCAAACTTGCATTAATCTTCAATGGGTAGGTTTACAAAAGGAGTCTCTTCATGAATCCAATCTACATCATAACAATTCTCCTCAAGAACCTATCTCATAACAATTCCCTTAATATACATAATAATAATTCTTTTTCCCCCCTCATGAAGAGAGGATACTCTCTTTTATACATGAGAGCTTTGAAAAGGAGATAAACATGTCATAATTACAGATCCACTTTTCTCTCAATCCATTTTCCATTATTACAAAATATAATCCCTTCAAATCCTCACACATATCTCTCATATATCTTGGATAAGATATGACAACCAAATCTCCATGATCTTCTCCTTGGATTAGGATTGAATTATCTCCTCAAATCTTGAAATGGTGGAGGAAGTATTCAAGAAGTCTTTTTTGAATTAATCCTTCACATATTCCTAGACATGATAAAGCTCACACATTTTTGAGATATATGAAAACATGTCAATTTTCTAATATTTAATCACAAATTCCCTTTTTACTAAAATAAATGATTTGGAAAATAATAAGGTTAAACCCATATTTAATTATGAAAATGGTATCATGAAAGGTTAATGGAGCGATGAAATGTGAAGAATGATGAAAGGAAAGGTGGATGGAAATACAACATTTCTGAGTCCCAACATACCCCCCAACTAAACTTGTTGCATGTCCTCATGCAACTGTGCATGGATCTTCTCAAGAAATTTTGGCATCTGAATTTTGGTTTTGAGTGATGATAATGAATATTTCTAGGATGAGATTTACATGAGTAGCAATTGAAATTTTATTATGGTTGGTTCTTGTGTGCCAACCATGAATATAGAGAATGTTGGTTCTTGTGTAAACAACATTCATTTCATTATTTGTTCTCTTGCTGTTATGATAATAATTTACCCATTTACTTGCTGGAGCAGATAAGCTATCATTGTGCATAAGGAAACATCACTGAGTATAAGAAATCCCTTTTTGCATATTTGTGAATCATGCCAATATGTATATCAATGATTATGAACCAAAGTGCAACAAAGTATCGTTGGAAGAAAAAAAATGTTGGTAAATGGTAAATTAGACGAAAAATGGAATAATGGTAGTGGAAAAATGGAGTGATGATAGCGAATATAGTTCCCCCCCCCTCCCCAACTAAATTGGTTGCATGTCCTCATGCAACGTGGCATGATTCATAGAAGTGAAAAGGAAAGGGAGCATGGTGAGGGATTTTTCCAAATTCATTCACTCTAGCATGTAAGGAATTGCATGATTAAAGATTAGAAAACAACATACCTCCACTTACCCAAAATTTTGATGAACTATGTAATAGGAATATGGATAATGTGGCTGCTAGAGCATGGAAGATGTCACTGTTGCAGTATCATGTGAAAGGTGAATTCTATTGTAGTTGCGACTGCTGTAACTACTTGATCAGAGAACGTGAAGTGGAGGAATCTGAACTGCTGCTGATGAATCATGGGAAAGAGGACGTACGAAAGTGGAATTGTCGTACTCTCATATAGCTAGAAAAATACTGCTAATGGAGTCATGGAAAAGTGTATAGTCTTCACCCACTGCAAAACCCGATGGTACAATTCTAGTCATTCAAATGGATGTGTCGATTTCGAGCATGAAGAGAAGTCATTGGAGTACCGACCATTGATGAATGTCGTTAACCAATGTGAGACAAACTCATCATTGACGTCAATGAGTGCCAAAGTACCCGAGTACATCTTGTGAAGTGTGAATGAATGAGCTAATGTCGAGCCACTTGCAAGATCTGACGATCAAGGGACAATGGTGTATTCCCATAATTGTCAGTGAGAGAACTTGCCATTAAGGCATGCAAGCCTCCAGGTACTCCAAAGGAACTCTAGTATATATCCCAAATAAGGTGCCGAGGTCGATGGGGAAAGACTTGTTGAAAGGTGGGCCTTAAGGAATCCCACATCAGTCAACGCGAGTTCTGATAAAAAGATTGGTAGGACTATAGGAAAGATCTCAGTAGCAACAGTGTTTATGGCAAGGCAATGTAGTCATGGAAAGGGAGATGTATAGTTTTATTGACAAGGAAGAATGAGCGGGAAAGGATAAAGAGATGTATGCGACGCAGAAAGATAGGCGCGTGTGAAGTCATGAAGAATAAGGCGATGGAAAGTGGACTTCACGACATGGATGACGAATAAGTTTGGAAGGAGAAAGGTAAATGATCATGTCATGGCGTAATTAGTTTTTTGAAAGATGGCGGTGTAGCGACAAACGCAATGACATGTGCGATGAAAAATTTAGCTCCTTCAAGATTTTAATAAAGCATGATTTTCGGAAAAAATTTGCAATTCTTGAAAATCATTGTGGCATGGAATGTGAGCATCTTCATTCCTGCAATCAAACTTAGTACTAATCCTGCAATCAAATTTGTGAGATCATCGTAAAACAAAAAATGCGAGATTTAAGTATGAATGCGGTAAATTAAAAAGATAAAAAGTGTGTTTTACCTATTGTCGTTGCGTGTTTATTCCATTGTTGATTGCTGCTTGAAGTGACTTAAGAATTTTTTTTTATCCGAAAGCTCAAAACATGTTTGGATATTGTGTCCAGGAATGAGTGAGATGTCCATTTGCAATTTTGATTTTTATAATTTGTTTCCAAAATTTTTGTTATTTATTTATTTCTTATTATTTATTTATTTATATATTTTTATGTGTCACCTAAAATTTTCTTTTTAATTATTATTATTATTATATAACTAAAATAATTTTTTTTTTTATTATTATAATTAAACAAAGAAAAATAAAAGAGTTTTTTTATTTTTTAATTTATTTTTTAAATAGTTATATCAAAACCAAGCAAAAATAGTATTATTTCTCAAAAAACTATTATAATTTTTATATTTTATATTTTATTTTTTTTATAATAAAACAACAACAAACAAAAAAAAATAAAAATAAAAATAAATATTATTTCTTTATTTTTATTTCAGCTAGTTTATATAAATAAAATACCGGAGCTCCGCAAATGCATGGACGGTAGCGCAATTAACCCAAAGAGAACCAGACTTCGTGTCTACACCCTGAAGTTTCATCGTCCGAGAGATTTGCAATGATAGCTAGCTGGCTTCCATTCTCATTCAATTGAAGCACGCCGTGGCCGCTTTCTCAGGAGGAGATCCTGAAACCGATTTGTAGCAGGTGGTTATGCACAGATTTCGATGACCAAACTGACGTTCTGCCGAAATGGATCTTGTACTAGCTATTTGTTGAGGCGTGTCCAGATCTGCCATTCTCATCGTGTGAGGAAAATGGTTGAATCTTCCTCCGTTTCTTTTGCTGGAAATAAGGCTGTTCCTTAGCATGGATGACGGGATTGGTTTGATTTCGATCGGTAGTGATTGGATGTCACAATCTGGAGCTTCTGTTAGGATGGATAATGTTGGCATGGACACCCGATCTTGTACAATATTACTGCCATCCTTCGTTGTTTTTTTATGCATCACATCCTTTCTCCAGCTTAAATTTGATATTATATTGTAGAAAATATGTAGAAAACAAACAATTATTAATCCAATTCTCATTTTCATTCTTCTCTGTAGCCTTAATGATCATCTGCAGCACCAAAGGGTCCTGCAATGGCAACACCTAACCAGAAGGCACTGGTAGCCAACAAAAACAGTAGAAAGGTCCTAGAAGACATTGGCAATGTGGTTGGAGTTTTGAATGCCGAATGTAATATCAACAAAGATTGTGTCCTGGAGAGATCTCGAGTAGACTTGGTTGTCAATGCCAAAAAGGGAGCCAGTTCTAGCACTCAACAATCCCAAGAAGAGGGTATTTTCACGAGGGCAGAAACAAAAGCAGAGGCAGTTGTCTGGGGAAACAAACAGAGGCATACTATCAAAAGGATGGATCAATATGCCACCGATACACATATGGATACTGTCATTTCTGCAAATAATGGCATAGAGACAAGTGCACAAGATGGGACACTAGAAACACCTAGCCAATTGAAAGCAAGGGATCCCAGAGCACAATCACTGACTTCATTGTTAACAACTAGAAGCAAGGATGCATGCAGGGACTTCCACGAAGTTTTTCCCAGCATTTATTATGGAGACCTTGAAAATCAATTGGAAGCCTATCCACCAGTATACATATATCAAAGTCACCTGTGTGCACGATATATATCTCATTGTTTGTGGAGCCTCAATATATGATTGTTTGTGAGGCCTTTTCCCAGGAGCCTTGATATATGTGGGTTTTTAACTCAAACAGAACCCGTGGAATTTGATTTTTAATTGTCTTCATTCCAATTTGTCTTCATTCAAGATCGATTTGAGGAGGAGCTCGTGTGCAGTAGAGAAGGAACCTGCTCAGAGGGATTTCCATATTTATTCACGAATCTCAATATCAATCTGCTTCTAAATTGTTGCATATGTATCCACAAAATCTCTGTAAAACGTGAGACACATCTAAAGATCCGTAAATACTTGAACAACTTTCTCCTCATCCAAGGGGAAAATCGCTACATTAGTGGTACATCCATATATACGCCTTTGCAATTGTGTACTAAATTTGTGATTTGTTTGGGAAAGATTGATGACGAGACTCCAGAAATGAGGATGGTGAGCGACTTGCTATTGAGTGTATTTGCTGAATATGTTGAAGATATATACAAGTTCTACCGAAATATTGAGAACATGAACTGTGTACCTCCATATTATATGAAAGAGCATATTGAAATCAATGAGAAGGTGAGGGCAATCCTTAGTGATTGGTTGATAGAGGTGCATCTGAAATTTGACTGGATGCCAGAGACATTGTATCTCACTATGAACATCATTGATAGATATCTTTCTGTTCAAACTGTTACAAAGGGGAAATTACAACTAATGGGTATCACTGCAATGCTTATAGTTTGAAAATATGAAGAAATCTGGCCTCCACAGGTCAATGACTTCGTCGACATCTTGCCACAAGAATACACATCAGAACAGATGGTGGTCGTGGAGCATACCATATTAAATTGATTGAAATTCAATCTTACAGTTCCCACTCCATATGTATTCCTCATCCAGTTTCTGAAGGCAGTTGGTCCCGACAAAGCGATGGAAAATCTTGCATTCTTCTTGGTTGAGCTGTGTTTGCTTCATTACACGATGATTAAATACAATCCATCAATGCTTGCTGCTGCTGATGTCTACACTGCTCAATGCTCTTTGAGAAATGATACTTGTTGGAGTAAAACACTTGCCCTTCACATAGGCTACTATGAATAAGACCTCAAGGAATGTGCACACTTCATGGTTAACTTCCACATGAATGCAGGAAGAAATAAGCTGAGAGTTGTTCACAAGAAGTATTCAATACCATTTTTTTGGTTATGTTGCTTTTTTATCCCCTGCCAACTTACCTGGTGATGACAGTTGCAGCTCTAGCAACTGATGAATATGCACAACGTGTTTACTTCTGGAAGCCTACCACTTGAGGTGTTAAAGAAAATAAAAAATAAAAAAAACAATTCAAATTCACATAAAATTAAAGAAAATCAATTTATGAGCAAATGGA
>ML821704.1:0-18996 GCA_009831015.1 Picea engelmannii | reverse complement strand
GTGAAAAACTCCTCGCTTTCCACCATTAGATCCAACCCCTTTGGGCAAAAATAAATCTATATTAATTATATAGTGAAATTTTTTTTTTTTTTTTACATAATCACAATATCAAATCTCTCTTAATATAAATTAATTTCCTTGAATCAGTCGACCACAACAGAGCACATAATCAGTTCCACATTAAATGGCATTTTGTAAAGGTGGTTTGATGGATTTGTCACCCGATTGTTTAGGACTTCGTTTCTTACATTTCACATTCTTTGTGAAATCTCTACATCCCACAAAGAGTATTACTTCTTCCCATGTCTTTATAAAGTATTTATAATTTATAAAGTATTTATAATTTAAATTATAAATATAAAGTATTTATAATTTAAATTATAAATATAAAGTATTTATAATTTAATCCATTGTACTCATATTTCGTTGATATGTGAAATGTTGGTGAGAATGGAGGTGGTGGGGCCCTTATAATCTTCTATGCTATGGTATTATGGTTTGGATTTGGTAAGATAAGGATGTTGTATTTTTTTAGTTAGATAACATAAAATAGTTTATGTTACATTGGGAGATGAGAAAAATTATGTTTATTTTACAATTAGTTTAGTGAAAAAATATATTGGTTAAAGATTTGATAGAGAGTATAGAGATTCTTTGCCAATTGGGTATAATTAAATAGTTGTGATGGAAAATTGTTACCCTATACAATTGGGTTTAAATCCCACTTTGTGACATGCTTGCTTGTAGTGAGATGTTTTTTGATGAGTTATATACGATCTATTGATGAGTTGTTGACTGGGCTTTATACCCTAAAAAATGTAGATTTTACTTTAAATACAATCTTTGAAATGAGGAGAAGTGCTCAAGAAATTTACTTTGAAATATCTTATCAAGATTTTTTTTTTTTAAATTCTTTGTACCAATAAGATTAATAAGATTCAAGTCATAGGTGACTTATCTATGGTCATGAACTGGATGAAAGAAAGCTTTCAGATAAAAAATAATTCTTTCCTTCCTCCAGAGTTGTAATTAAAGGCAATATCTAATCAATTTATTTGGATAAGCTACACTCATGTTTATAGGGAGCACAACAAGAGTGCATGACAACTCTCAAATGAAGGACTTCAACTACCTAAGCTTTATGGTTCTTTGGAAGAAGTACAAGATGGCCATATAGTGGTCATCCATCAATTTGCATTAAAGGATTTCTAAACTTCTTTTGAACTCGTAATATGACATTATTGGGCACTATTAAGTCTATGTTTTGTTTACTTGATAGATCATATACTTTATATTATGAAGGTTGTGGATTTTTCTAGATGTACAACTATAGGGAAAGATTCTAAAGAGATATTTCTTTGGATGATCCATTCAGGACCGTGCCTAGAACACTTGAGTATTATATTTTTACTTATTTCAAATAAAAATAGTTTTTTTTTTCTTAGAAAAAAAATCGATTTCCATTCCAACGGATTTATTTATATAGATTTACATTTTTAAAATAGTTTCTATTATTATTTACTAGTTAAATAGGGTAGTAATATAAATTTCTCTTTCAATTATTTTATTGAATTATTTCTTAAGAAAAAACCATTTTTTTATATAAAATAAAGAAAACCATTTTGTTAACAACATTTGATAACAAGTTATATAAAAAGTAAAAACTCTAAAAAAATATTCTTAAATAAAATATTTCTACACTCAATAAATTAGAGGTATTGGAAAAAATGATTTTGCACAGGAATACAATGGTAGAAATAAATTAGAGGTATTGGAAAAAAAGATTTTGCACAGGAATACAATGGTAGCCATGGAGAATTATTGGGTTACAATTAAAATAAATTAAAATGAGTTTTAAAATCAAGTAAAATTAGTTAAAAACGAGGAAGAAAACATGGGACTAATAGTGCATGAAACAATTTGAAGAGTGAGATATAGAAGGAAAAATGTGTCCATCATATTAAAAGGCGTTGAAAAATCTTGTACAATAGGAAAAAAAAATGGATAAAACATGTCAAAAGAAAAAAACAATACTACATAGACAACTTCAACAAACATCAAGTGATCAAAGTATAAAACTACTTAAAGATTTCAACAGCTGACGGTGTAAAAAATAGATAATAGCACAACCAAGAACTAACTCACAGAGGTTCAGACGTGAAACAAGAAGATATGAACCTCCAAAGGAGTTGTGGGAGGAAATATTATAATAAGTATCTTGAAATGGGGAGGTAGAAATTGAGAATCACTTTCTTCTATATTATGCAACATAATCACAAATCAAAGAGAGGTAAAATTCTATTTAGAGACTAGGAAACAACGTTTTTTGTGGATCTAATGAGAGGTATAACAAGGGTGGTTGAGAAAATGACGTAGGCAAGAAGCATATGGTTGAGAGTAGAGTCAATGATGTAGATATCACTTGATGTAGAGCTCTAGGCCAAGTCCATGTTCCAAAACCTGCCATTACACCACTAGCTCTCRTTATTGTAATTTCAAATCTCACACCCATTCATACTAACCGTTTRTTTATTTGTTGTTGAAGTAGGTAGATAGATAGATTGGATTTGARRGTGCCCTAAACATTTTATCCTTGTTAACCAATGCCTAAAAATCATGTTGGTCAAACRAAATGGGGATTGGTTGTTCTATGGATCTTGCCAATCAACTACTGTGTTTAGGGTAAAAAAATGATGTTTACTACGATGTTAATTTCAAAAGTAACCCTTTGTGTCACTTTTGGCCTCAAAATTGACCAAATCTGAAAAAAAAACCTCACTAACATCACTTTATCGATGCTTCTAAACATCATATAATTGTGGAGACGTTGGAGACTTTACTTTGTGCTTGGAGAATGAACTATGTAACACCACCATTTTTAATCTCCCTAATTAACTTGTAATGAATTATGATTAGTGATGATTATTTCAGCATGGAGATATTATTGCCATACTATGGCTTGTAAACGATGTAAAGGTGTAATATAAAAGCCGACCAACCAATTCATGGGGGAAGCCTTGAGTACTAGCCATGATACTGCTAGAGGGAATAGTGAGGGGCAGAGAAAAGGGATTCATGTGCTAAGGACCCTAAACATCCTCGACGAAGTATGTTTTGGAAAATAACCATCATTTTCTCTAGCTTGCAGCTGAAGTCACATATTAAAGAAGGGCACAGTTGGGTAGTTGAGAAGTACTCCCAATGTAAATGCATGGGAATGAATGCAAGATATGTCCATGGGAATTCATGGACCGCCCAAATCCATGAAGAAAAATTCGAGAGGAAATTATGGGTGCATGGGGGGAGGAGAGCAGAAGATCCACACGTGCATGCAGAGAAGGGAAACAACACACAGGTCTATGTGGAGAAGGATAGCCCTGGTCTAGACAATGAAAGAGAGAGTGATGAGCTGAGAGTGATGGAGCCCCGGTTAATCGGATCACCAAAGAATCGGAGGCCTCGTCCCTCTAGTTAGTGTAGCCTTGTAAATCATAATGCCGATTGGGCAGGGTTCCAGGGAAGGGTTTCGACTCAACCCCCCCCTCTCCCCCCCTTGTTTACAAGTTTATGAGTGGAGGATATGAGCATGTGTGAATGGAGACACATTAATGTATCGTGCCACACAATGTTTGGCCTCACCCTTCGGAAGAGGACAAGTGTCACCTCCTAATTGGAACGGGTCTAAGGGGAGGGCTTGTGGCCTCTATGCACTTGTGAGCTGAGGTTGATGTTGGATCATGTTGTCATTGATGTCAAGACTATGAAAACCATGATGTCAAATACTGTGACAACCATGGATGTCACAGGAAGGGGGAGACTAAATGTTGTTACCTTGTCTAAATAATGTAAGATGATAGAGGAATCTTTCGTGATGCAAATAAAAATAGATAGAGCAATTCAAGAATGTACCTGCGCATTAATAAGTCTCTGTGCACATGGATCTGTGATTACCCTGGATAAAAAATGAGAACAATAAACTGACTATTGTCAATGATAGATGGAGACCATACATTTTTTTAATAAGTCCCTGCAAATGGTAGGTCCAAGGATCGAACCATATAGAGGAAGCATCTAGACTATTACTACATATCTACTCTGTGTGAATGAAGGAAACAAGAACAAAACGACCTTGAAGAATTCAAGGAAAAAGATATGTCTGGGGGAAACTCTTAGAATTGAACCAGTCAAAGGAAACATAGAACATCCATGTGCACTATTAATCTTCTACGAAATATTTCACTTGGTGGTGAACAGGTCCAGAAAAATCAAATCTTGAGACATAGGAGATCGATGAAGTGTCAAATCCCTAAAATGGATAAGTCCCAAATCAGACCATTACCATGAAGAAAACTCTATGTTTGAGTTGGAGGACATCACAATTGTTGATTCAACATAACGAAAAAATATGGACCGTTGGTCGGAGCATGCAAGGTAATAGGGAGTCTGATGATGAAGGAGACTTATAGTTAACAACAATCGTTGATCTATCGGAGTGATTGAAGGAGATAATTTGGACCATTGATCAGATGGAAAGGATATTAGAGTGATTGAGTGTAAGGTTGTAAGGGAAATTCGTCAGGATAAGATCCAAGTCAATAGGAGTTGTTGATTCATCGAAGAATGATCTCGACAGGCATGAGTTGTTGGATCTTGTATGATACATTTCAAGGAGACAAGGTTGGAACCTTAATTGTCGTGCATATGTCAACCTCAGAGTAAATATTAACTGATGGATGAGTTACTGTGATGACCGTTATATCATCAGAGTGTTCGAGTGTAAGTTTGCACAAGGAATCCGATGGGAGAAAATCCAAGTTAATAAAAACTATCGATCTAATCAAAGAGTAGTATCAAATAATCTGGACCATTGATGCCAGTTTTAAGCCTATCGGAAGGAAGGACATCAAAGGTTTGGAAGGAAGTATTGAGAATGGAGTCTGATGATGAGAAGCTCTAAGAAATGTAGATCCATTGGAGGATCCACCTCATCCATTGGATCTATGATGATCGGTTTCAAGAGAGGAGAGTGACGTCAAGGTGATGTATTGCGGTAGCTTGGTAGTCAGAGTGACAAGGATGCCAACGTGGAAGTTACCGTGTCTCGAAGGGTGACACATGTCAGATTTTGATTTTGCAAAAGGAAAGTGGGCCCCAATTGGATGTGGATACCTTTAGGTTATCATATCAAATCTCAATCGTTGAAAATGGCGTAGCGAGGAGATCTTCACCGTTCATCAGAGAGGATCTGGTCGGAGTAGATTGTGATACATATAGTGAATACACTCCGAAGATGAAGGAATCCGAGAGCTAGTGAAATTCGTTGATCGAAGAACGAGACAAACGAAATAAAAATCGTAGATTTATCGTGGACCCAGTTGGGTGTGAAGATATTTAGGACATCGTATTATCCATTGAATTGGCACAGCGAGTAGATATTCACTATCCGTCGAAGAAGCAATGGTCAGAGTGAACTGTGAAGTAGAAGTACTCCGACGATGAGGAGCTCTGAGGAGAAATATAGACCATAGGTCGACAAACATGTGTGATGCAATATCAACCATAGATTGTTGTTGGTCTCACCTGACCATCTCATGAGTAGTTAGAGAGATGGGGTATAACCATCATGCAGGTTGAAGGATTGTTGCGATTGGCGCTGTTGGTTTTAGAATATGAAGATTGTTGGATCCGTCAGAACATGAGCCATCATAGAATTCATAAGGACTAACCTTTGACCATCAGATTCATATGAGGCCATTGGGAAGTTACTAACATCAAACTGAGTAGATCAATGGCTGAGATTAATTCGAGGTTTGATCCGATGACTGTTGAGCGTCGTGGTTGCGTTGAGTGTTTCGACACTCTGATGGTCCCGATATGAAGGAGAATATATTTATGGTTGCGATCGAATCCATGAGTGATCCAACGACTGTGGTGTGTTTGAGGTTAAAAGCACAAGATTGGAGCCTTGGAGGCTAGAGGGCCAGATACCTCGATAATACCGATATCTGGGGAACGAGAAACAATCAACGATATGATCAAACGGTGGCTGAGTGTTGAGGACTAATGAACAAGATCACATGATATGGAAGGTGTTTGAGATTGTTTTTAGAGGATTTGTAAAGCATGAATTTTATGGAAAGTATAGATCTAGATTCAACCCAATGAGTAGTTTATTCTTATGGACAAATTCATGAAAGAAGATAATGTATAATTAAAGATGCCAAGATAATAGTCGAAAGTGAGTGGTGTGTGAGTTCTGAGATTGTAGAACCGATTCTGAATGGAGAATAAGAGAACTATGAATTGTGGAAGTGGGCATTTGAATTGTAGAAGAGAAGCTCCAAGTCTCACAGGTCTGAGGAAAACACGAGAATGGAAGTAAGGAAGATATGAATTTCCAAGGGTGGTTGGGAGGTGTAAGGAATTTCTAAATCTATGTAGAATGAGAACCAAAGAAGAGTGTCATGCCAACAAAGACAAAGGAGTATATTTATACTAGTAAAATCCTGAAGGGAAGTGGTAATCTGACATTGTTGGCAGTTTAAAGAAATTGATGTTTCCAATAAATTTATATGGCTTAGTTGGTGCTCAGCTAAGGGGATTAGTGTCTTTTGCAGTTTGGTGCCTACAAATACTTCAGTTGTAGTTTGGTTCCTATAGGAAGAGCTGAGTTGGTGCTCATTCAAGGAGATTGGTGTCTCATGCAGGTTGGTGCCTGCAAACATTAAAATTGAGTTAGCACTCATCCAAGGGGATTGGTGTCTCCTGTAGGTTGGTGCCTACAAAAATTATTGTTGAGTTGGTGCTCAATTAAGGAGATTGGTGTCTCTAGCAGGTTGGTGCCTACAAACATTATAACAGTAGGTTGGTGCCTACAAGATCTTATAAAGAAAGTTTTGTGGTTTTCTCCCAATTGGGTTTCCACATTAATATTTGTGTACTATGGTTTTGTGTTGATCTTTGTTGATATGGTTAATTTTTTGTATTTCTTATGATTGATTATGTAATGACTAATTAAAGTGGTAAAGAGAAAAAGTGATAAAATTGGTCTAATACTGATTCACCCCCCCTTAGTATTAGTGTATATTCCAACAATTGGTATCAGAGAAGGTTCCTTCAGGAATAGTCTAACCACAAGAAGGTGAGTCCTTGTAGCACATATGGACTGGAGGCTAGAAAATTTGTTTGAAGGAACAAAATATATAATCTGGAGCACAAGAATGAAGATATGCCTAAAAGCACTAGGGTATAATGTCTAGCAATTTGTTTTCACTGGTTACACTCCCTAAAAAACTACACCAACATATGCAACTGAAAAGGATGCAAGTGAAAACAATACAATGGCCATGAATTCCATTTTAAGTGGCTTAGTGGACTCTAAAAAAGTCAAAGCGAGACAATGTACATAAACTAAAGATCTCCGGGACACGCTACAATATCTTTATGCAAAGGAAGCATCCATAGAAATGTCAAGATGGATAAGGAAAAAATAATATGAAACAAGTGACAACTGAAACAGTGAATTGGATGCTAAAGAAGCCAACTTTTCCAGGAATCCCAAGAAAGGATCGGGAAAATACAAAGGTGATTTATTTTTCTTTAATTGTGAACAAGTATGAGACCTTGAAACTGAATGCCCTTATGCAAAAGTTGGAAAGAGTAATGAAAAAGTTGATTCCAAAAATGATAAGAGTGAGAAGAAAGGAAAACCTATTTGTGATCAATATGAAATCAAAAATCTCAGAGGAGAGAATATGTTACTAAAGGAGCATCTTTTACAAAGCCTTGAAGAGACAAAAGTAACACATGAACTAATAAAAAGACAACTAAAATAAAAGGATCAATGTAGTGAGAAACTTAAAGCACATAATTATTCTCTGAGAAAAGAATTAGAAGAGCCAAAAAGGATAGAAGAAGTAGTGAAACGTCAGTTGAGAGAAAAGGAAGAAAACTATGAGAAGCCGAAGGCAGAGATTGATTCCTTAAGAAAGGAACTAGAGAAAAAAAATGATCATATAAACATAATCTTGAAGTTTGAGAAGAGTACATAAATCTTAGATAACATTCTCAGTCATAAAATATCCCCATTCATAAAAAAAGGTCTTGGCTATGACAACAATCATAAGACCCTTGAAGAAAAACCAAGCACTAAGTTCCTAGAAAAGAAAACTGAAGAGAAGCCTGAAAGCTATGCAAATATTCTTAAAATTCCCAACCACGATGGAGAGAACCACAAGGAAAGAAATCATTACCAACAAGAAACCAATTTCTCTTTCAAAAAAGATTAGGACGAGTTTAGAACAAGTGCTCCATCAAGAATACCCTTCACAACCATGTATCGACATCTTTTTCTTGGCTATTGTTTCAATTGAAAAAAAAATGATCATAAGGTAATATATTGGAAGGTCTATGAAATAAATAATTACATGAGAAATATAAGTAGACTACCTCACAATCATGAGGATAATCACATGGACCACTAGACTAGAAGTTTTCATGGGACTAGTTATAGAAACTACAATCCATTTTCTCCCCTACATTACAAAGTTGCATGTTACAAATGAAATAACTATACACATAGCACGAGATTTTAGAAGCAGCATGACAAAACCTTCTAGACTAGGTGTTGCGAGAAATATTACCCTACGGATAGGCTAAGATCCCCTTTGAACCAAGACTCCTATCTTTGGTCCAAAGACAGAAATGAACAAGTGGTTACTACTTTCCCTATAGATCTAACTCAATCAATCAAACAAGAGAGAAGAAGAATGTGGAGTACCTGATTGTGATGTTCCTCCTCGTTGCTCCAATCCCTCGGTTTGATATCCAAGCTGCTCAATGAAACTGAAGTGCTGCAAAGACTAGAAAAGGAACTCTTCCTCCTACTCTAGATGATTATATAATGCAGATCTATCTATGAAGACTGGAACGACAATAGATAAGAAAATGTAGAACACATGAACTTGAAGGGAATATGCCAAGTTGATATTAATTGGAAAGACAAAGAAGCACTTACAAAGCATAATTTATGATGCAATCACTTCTCCAAGCTCTCCTCGTATAGACCTTGCATGAATCTTGACATCAAAAAGCTGATGCTTCTCCCAGAATCAAAGGTTTGATACCTCAATTTCCCCCCCCCTTCACCTTAGAAATACCTTCAATATATAGGCTTGAAAGGCGCAACCACCATGATATAATGAAGGATATGGATCCTTAATTTGGGATTATATCCTAGAATAAATACCATAGGGTAGGATTCGACCACAACAACCCCATCCAAGTCGAAGCTTGCCCTTAGAAAGATGTGGGAGATCCCTTGATTTCCTCTAACCAAAAGTGGTGCTCCCTTGGAGTTAGAGATAAAACACCATTCTATAAGTGGCTCTCTCCTAACATGGAAAGGGGGGAACCACCCCATGAATTGGAACTCCCCCAACATGGCCAGGGGGCGCCACCCTTCATAAATGCCCAAAAAATGGTCGATTTTCCAAGAAAAATGTGTGTTTTTGGCCTTGAAATGATGGGTTTCTTCCTCCAATATATATTTGGGGTCATGGAAAATGTATTTCATGGTGTTAAGGGGCTGTGACACTTATAAAAATGAATGAAACACTTGGTAACATGCAAACGACACTTGCAACATTGCATGCAACACTTAACAAGGTGTATATGTCACTTTGTGACACTTACGACACTTAGGGTGTGAAACTAAAGTGCGACATTTTAATGTGTAACAAATGACCCCTAAAGTGTGAGGTCAGAAGAGAAATGGATGGCCAAAAAAATTTACAAATTCTTCAATGAAAAGGTGCTGGAGTAGGAGAAACTAGCAGAAGCTGCAAACAATCATTAGTCAGTACACAAATATGTTCCATTTTTGAGGTAGGCATACCTATGCTCGGAATACAAGATGACTCAAAGCATGGAAACTGACCAATACACTATGGATCCATGAAAATACTAACTAAGGATATGCCCAACATAGATACAATGTGGATCCATACCTCCATAACATGAATTGATTGTAGCCACAAAAAATACACAGTGGAGGTACGAGAAGACAAAACATATCCACAAATCAATTCAATGTGGATCTATGTGACAATATATATATCAGTCAAATTGTCAGCATGGTGATTGAACTGAAATATTTTACATGCTCCAATGATCTCCAACACAACCTGGGCAAAGCACATAAGAGAATGAGTGCCCAACCTAGGGTATTCGTCCTAA
The DNA here is from genome assembly GCA_009831015.1 of Picea engelmannii. Taxonomy (NCBI): domain Eukaryota; kingdom Viridiplantae; phylum Streptophyta; class Pinopsida; order Pinales; family Pinaceae; genus Picea; species Picea engelmannii. Next base: position 8,760 of record ML821704.1, on the reverse strand, counting down.
TCCCGAAATGGTATGAATCTAGCCATGTGAATAAATGATTTGATTTCGAACATGGTAAAAACCACTTGATTACCGGTCATTGAGGTAAACCATTAACAAGTGCGAGGAAAATCACAAATGATGACAATGACTGCCAAGGCACCTTAGTACATTCCAACGAATGTGAATAAATGTGTTGAATTCAAACATTTGTGGAATCATTCGATCATAGGTCAATGATGTAAACCTACAATTGAAAGAGAGGAGGCATGCCATTAAGGCATGCGGGTCCCAAGGTACTAACTGGTTTCTAAGTGTAATTTCCGGATTATGCGATGAAGTTGAAAGGAAAAGACTTTTCGAAGGAGGGCCTTGATGCATCCCCCATCATCGACACAAAAATGACATAGGAAAGTGATGTAAGATGGTGGATTGAATGAGTATGGAATGACATAGGAAATGAAAACTGGTAATACTACAGATGGATGGTTTGAAGTGAAACTTCCCTTGAACATGATGAGGCACAACAAATAACTTGGTAGCATTGAATCGACGAGTACCAAGAACATAATGTGACGGAAAATAAGAGAACTCTTCGACTGGAACAAAAAAGTATAACAACACATAGAATTGGTACGACTTAGAGATAAGTAAACTACCCAACTGTAAGACAAGACACAAACAGGTGCCATGTTCAAGGGCGAAAATAGTCGCCATAAAGGATTCCAAAAAACATTGACCCACTTCCTTCATTTCCCCCCCCATCCAGATAGATGAGTAACTCTTTCTTTTTTAACAAGCTTGAGGAGGATAATGGATGCTCCATATAACTCACCTTTGGTAAGCCCCTCTTCACATGTTTAACGAACCTGAACAAATAAGGGTTCGGTCCCATATGGGTCATGGATATTGGACTCATATAGGTCCTTCGATGCATAATTATGAGCCCAAAGAAGGCAAACTTGGTGGTTTTTCACATTTAGAGAGTCTGAAAAGAACTTAAATACGACTCCATGGATGAATTTTTCATAAACTTAGTCTCCCAAGCCCGAAAAAATTGTAAAACAATACAGGGGAGAACTCTTCTAGTCACGTTTCTCTTCTAGTCACGTTTGACTAGAGTATTCCTTTTTTGTAATTAGTCTCGCGAGGCCGAAAAAAGAGATAAATTACCACTCGAAAGACACCCTTTCAAAACTTTTAACGAGTGTGAAAGGAAGCAAGCCCACTCAACAATATTTTCATGTTTAGGGTGTCGAAAAAGAGCTTAAGGGAGACTCCAAAGAGTTCCCTTTTCATATAGATTTTACGAGTTTGAAAAAGAGATAAAAGTGTACTCGATAACCTATTATCATGTATTAGCCGACACAAGAAAGAAAAAATACTGAGCTCGGTAACCTATTCTCGTGTATTTATGAGCACAAGAAAGAACAAAGACTAACCTTGTTCTAGAAAATACTACTACATTACGATGGGAACGACCCCCAAGCGAGGATCACTCCTAGAAGCATGTCTCTCTAGAGGTATTTCTCCCCCAGCTATCGTGATAGAAGCTAGTGGATTTTCTCTAGCATGATTCCTAGAGGTTAGAGACCTACCCCCCAAGTGTCATTTCCTTCGACAACTCTTCTTCTTTCCTCATTTAGGCGTCTCGTTACTAATAGGAACATTTTCACTAGGTGGAGGAAAACAAGGTTCAAGTATTCGATCCAGAGTGAGACTTGATTCGAATGGAGGGGGGTATGTTTCATTTTTTAACGAGATTGATAGAAACGATGAACCATGATCATAAGCATATGTTTCATTTTTTAATGATCTTGACACAGGAAAATAACTATGCACGTGAAATAGGTTTCATTTTTACACAAGCTTGAAACTAGAAACTATGCTTGAGGCCCTTTGTTTCATTTTTTAATGATCTTGACACATAAACGAGAACTCTGCTTGAAACTCAGTTTCATTTTTTAATGAGCTTAGAATCAGAAAAACTATGCTCATTGACGAAATCTACTTGATCATGGATTCCAAGAGTAAAATTATCTGGAAGGAATAAATGTCAAGGGATAAACCTCAATCATATCTTCCAAGAGATCTTCACTAGATGGAATAACCACACTCTAGAAGGAATACATGTTGAGGGCCATGATAGGGGTAGGCATATCAGGCTCTGATAGCCCTATAGAAGAGATTACCATGTCAACTACCAGATCTAAATCAAAAGAAGGGAGATATTCCTTCTCATTCAGAGTTGAACTCATGGGACATGTTGCCACATAATTGACCTGCAACGGGGCAGATTTCGCTGGTATGTAAGGAATATTGAGGGAAGTCGGATGGTTGACCATCATATTGTCGGTTGTTGAGCCTGATTATATTCCTGATTCGGAGGTCTTTGTTTTCAGCTGTGTTTATACCCCATGGAGACTTTACACCCCAGAAGAATGTACACTTCTCCACATGGGGGATTGCAGAGAAGGGTTACTGCCTCTACGGGTTCCAGGGGGCAAGTGGGGCCTCGGTGGGGGGTCAGGGGTGAAGCCCTCGAAGGAAAAATTGCCTTGTAAATTTATATTGTAATTTCATTGTAGATCTGGACCGTTGATTATAAGGTCGCATATCTGATGGTAGAAATTATGTTAGGGTTTTTTTCCCTAGAAGGAAACCCTCTTTTATGAGGGAAATGTATTGCGGATATGCATCATTGCGAATATTGTATTCTGATAAAGGAAACTATGAGAGAAATAAGAGGAAGTTACAACGGACGTGCTCTAGGTTGTATCCCTTCATTTGCTAGATAATAATAAAGGAAGGACCTGGAAATTTATCTGGTGGACGTAGCCCACACTGGGTGAACCACGTATATCTGTGTCTCTATTGTATTGTGTATCTTCTGTGTTTTATTTCCACATTTGTTTTATTTTATAGCTCTGCGATCCTATTTTTCTAACAACTGGTATCAGAGCAAAATGCAACTCGTAGGAAAAGAGGGTTCCTGGTTCGAGTGGGAGCAATGAAAAAAGATGGAAAGTTTAGGTTCGAGAAAATTAACGGCCAAAACTACCAGTTATGGAAGATGCAGATGGAATATTATTTATATCATAAGGATCTATTCCCACCATTTGGTAGAATAGCAAAGAAGCCGATGACCATGAAGGATGAAGAATGGGAGGTTCTTGATAAAAAGACACTAGGAATGATACGGCTAAGCCTGGTAGCGTTGGTGGATTTCAATATTTCGAAAGAAAATAGAATGAAGGAGATGATGGACTCATTGGATAAACTGTATGAAAAACCCTCGGTGTCCAATAAGGTATTTATAATGAAGATATTAATTAATATGAAGATGTTAGAAGGTGGGTCTGTTATAGATCATTTAAATGAATTTAATATGGTTACTAATCAACTAAGTTCTATAAAAGTGGACTTTGATGATGAGTGTTGTAGGAAAATTCCCCTATAGACATGTGAATGTCCTCTTGGGTATTAGACCCCTATGACCAAGATAAAAAAATGATAACATTGAACACTGACATTCCTTTAAATGAAGTTAAACTATTCAAGGGAAAAAGAGGTAGAAAGCATGATGTACCTTTTTTTGAAGCTTGTCCTTGCCCGGTCCAGGCTAAACTTGATCTTGAAGCCTTTTAATGAGTTCTGCAATTCAATAGACAACAAATACAATGCATGTTTCCTATTCTACCAATATTAGTTTGAACTAGATCTATCAAGAAGAGACAAGCCAATGTAAACGTACACAAACTTGAAGGAAACAATCCAAGCATATATTAATGAGAACATAACAAGGTACTTAACAACCTGTAGATGCAGATGCAACAACCTCACCAAGTCCTCCTTGTCCAACCCCTTGCTCGAAATACCCACGATTAGAATGAAAATACTTTTCACTGATATTCTCCCCCATTTCACCACGAGAATGCTTCCTTATATAGGCTTTGAGAGGCTCAACCATCTTAGCTATTTTTGGAATAAGTTGAGGATATGACTCCATTAGTTGTGATATTTCCCTTAGATCCACCCTATAACTTGGATTCAAGCCAGACTAACTCGGATGCTTTCTAGCTGTCCTTAGAGATAAGGGGGATTCATCCCCAATATTCTCTCAATAGATCGGTGCTCCCTTAAAGTTGGCCACAAAGTGCTATAACACTCCCTGATAAGTAGACAAGGAGCACTAGTGCTCCCTGCATGTGAGAAGGGGAGCACTGATCTCCAAAAAATCATTTAAGATGATCTTTCTTCAAGGAAAAATGTTTGTAAGCTTTTCCAAATGACATGTTTTCCTCTTCTAAAAAAGTCTTAGAGGGTGTACCAAGTGTTCTTATGATTTTGTCCGCAATGCGACACATGCGGGACGAAAATATGATGTTTGCGACACTTGTGACAAAAGTGTGACACTTGTGACAATGACAATGAGACATTATCAAAGTGAGGAATTTTGACGTGTAATAGATTGCCCCCCAAAGTGCAAGGTCAGAAGACGAAAACTGATGACTGAAGTGCTTTGTAGATTTTTGAAGCAAGGGTATGGAGTCAGAGAACCTGGTAGAATCTGCAAACAACCATCAAAAAAATGTTATCATATGTTTCAAACCCAAGGTAGGTATACCTATGCTTGAGTGATAAAGGAATTAAGGTATGGACACCACCAAATACACTACGGATCCATAATCATATTGACTAAGGGTATAACCACCAAATATACAATGTGGATCTATAATTCCATGACATGAACTGATCGTATCCACGAGAAATACATAGTGTATCTAGGAGATGATAAAACATAGCCATGGAGAAATACAAAGTGGATCTATGTAATAGTATATAAGTATGCTCAAAATATCTCCTTCGCGACCTGGGAAAGCAAATAACAAAGTGACAACTCAACCCAGCGTCTTCTTTCTAATCCTAATGTAGTACAAATATAACCATGTGAATAAGTTTTTTTATGTCAAACATGGTAGAAACCACTTGATTACCGATCAATGAGGTAAACCGTTAACAAGTGAGAGGAAAATCACCAGTGATGTTAATGACTCCCAAGGTACCCTAGTACAATCCAACGAATGTGAATAAATGAGCTGAATCTGAACATTCGTGGAATCGTCTGATCAGAGGTCAGTGATGTAAACCTACTGTGGGAGGTGAGGAGGCCTTCCATTGAGGCATGCAAGTCCCAAGGTACTAACTGGTTTCTAAGTCAAATTTCTTGGATAATGTGTTGAAGTCATCAAGAAAAGACTTGTTGAAGGAGGGCCTTGATGTATCCCTCATCAACGACATGAAATTGACATAGATATGTAATATGGTAAATCAAATGAGCATGGAATGACATAGGTATTGAAAATGGAAATTTGTGATGGTTGACTTTCGAGGTAGATACTTCCCTTGAACACTGAGGCACAACATAACTTAGCAGCATAAACATAACATGGACCAAAACATGATGCAGTGGATATTGTGACTTTCGTCAAGTGACCCAAAGGAGTAAAGAAACTCAAAGGACTAGTTTAATGCAGAGGTTCAATGGATTAAAATGTATGTAAATACAATGTGCCATGTTCAAGGGTGACTGCAAGGGTGACTTGTGACAATTCTAAAAAATGGCTTGGCTTGCTTCCTTCAATTGTTTCTCCCATCTAGATAGACAAGTACCTCTTTTTTTGTTTTTATGAGCTCGAGGAGGATAACACATGCTTGATATAACTCACCTTCGGTAAGTTCCTCTTCCTTTGTTTAACAAACTGGAATAAGTAAGGGTTCGGTCCCATATGGCCCCTTCAATGTGTGATTTTTTTAACGAGTCAAAAGAAGGAAAACTCGATGGTTTTTCATGTTTAGAGAGTCTAAAAATAACTTAAGGACGACTCTAGGGTTGTCCTTTTTCGTAAATTTAGTCTCCAAAGTCCAAAAAAGAGATAAACGGCTACTTCGAAGATGCCGTTTCAAAACCTTTTTAAACGGGTGTGAAAGAAATCAAGATCACTCGACAAATCTTTTCATATTTAGAGAGTCTGAAAATTGCTTAAAGGAGACTCCAGAGATTTCCTTTTTCATGTAACCTTCATGAGTCCAAAAAAGAGATAAAAGTATACTCAGTTACATTCTCATGTTTTTTCGAGCATGAGAAAGGACAAAGACCATGCTTGCCAGTGTTACAAGGTTTAATGAAAAAGATATTGCTTCGAGACCTGCAAATAAAGACAATTTTGCATCCAGGGTATAAGTGATTCCTCAAAAAATATTTAAAACCCCCCAAAAAACTTTATATTAGCAAAAATCAACCCTATGATAGTGTTAAATAGGGTTAGAAATTTCATTTACCATTTCATTTTCACCAATTTCTTCTAGCTTTGTTATTTTCAACCTTGGAGGGCGATTTTCAAGCTAAGGTCAGTAGAGTTGTGGTTGAATGTTTTCACATTTGTCTGGACCAGGTTGTTCACTTAACCATTCTAGTCATTTCTCATGGTTTATAATTGTATTTTAGGTAGTTTTTAGGATGTTTTGGGATCCCTGGGAAGCCCTAGGCGCCAAACTAGATCGACGCTCCCTCAAAGAGGTGAGGGGAGCACTGATCGTGTTTTCGACACCCTAGTGCGTGTGCCTTGGGAGTGATAGTGCCCTGTGGATGAGCTTAGGGGAGCGTCGATGTAGAACTGAAAAAAAAAAGTTGCTTTTTATGCTAAAAATACCCAATGTTTTTCCATGAATGTTTGACTAAAGGATTTTAAATGTATGTTTTTGCAGTTTACACGAATTAGAACTATGATCGAATGGAAAGAACGAGAGCATGATCTCTACGATATAGACACATTGGAAAACCCTCAGACAAGGGTTGATTTGAGGAATTGTGGCCTCCTAAAGTATTTCAAATTACAAAAGATGAAGAAATAAGTTTTATTACTCGAGTATCTGATTGGAATGTGGGATGACACTGAACAAGCATTCCGTATTGGACCACAATTGCTCAAAATTGAGCTCGATGACGTATACTTTTTGACTGGTCTCTCAAGAAGAGGGGATCCTATCCTTTTGTCTGGGCAATGGGAAACTCCTCAACCTGTTGAGGTGTATGTGGCTGACCACTGTATTCCAGGGTCACGATTAGTCGGGGGACGAATTGTGATCAAGGATGTTAGAGATTTGACATTATGATCTATTTTATTTACCATTACCAACCTGGCAGGTAGCACGACTGCACATTTGGATTCAAAATCTCAAATGTATTATTCTCTACAATGCATGGAGCCTAGATTATTCAACTGGAGTGTAGGATTCCTTCGGAACGTGAATGATCACATCAAAAAGTGCAGGATCAGGAAGCATAAACAATTTGGCTATGGTTCTTTCGTGGTTTCATTCTTTTTGGAGCGAATACCTTAGATGTAGCCACATATTCTGTTGATGGCACAACTAGCGACTGAGCCACGTATGGAAATATGGACAAGTTTGTCCCTGAGATTGGGGACCGACTCAGAGTTCAAGTTCACGGTTGACTTCTTTTCTTGGTGGAAAAGGTAGTTAATTGTTATCGAGGAATTTCCATATGCCGGAGTGGATTTCCGGGGTTGTCATATTAATTGAGTCTATGTTGTTCGCAACCCTATCCTATTACATCTCCACCTGCGAGTTCTTCACGGGAGATATCGGGCTGAAAACATTGGGTTTGAAGATAGAGAAGAATATCTCCATACCAAGGGTATGATGTTCTAATGAGGAACAAAGATTCATCAGGAAGATAATCACTGGGCTTAGTGTCTTCATTAGTATGGGGAATATTGTAGATAAGTTCCGCAGAAACCAAGGAATTTTTAGATTTTGATTTGGTAAACTCGAGATGGAATTCCTGAAGAATAACGATCCATTTGGAATATTCCCCCCCAAGGACTTGTCGTGTCAGAATATGGTACATGGGGTTCGAGTACGCAATGACTGTGGTAATACGTAACATGATGTAATGGCGAAATCTCTTGACGAAAATGATGACTGCCAGAGCCAACTTTTCAACGCATGAATATCGGAGCTCGGGACCAGATAGACTCTTGCTTAGATAGTAGATCACATGTTCATCACCGTTAGAGTCCTCTTGATCTGAAACCATAGCGATAGTGGAAGTAGAGGTTGCCAAATAAAGGATATAGTCTCGTGCATAATTCAGAGGATGCAAGAGGGGTGTATGGGTCAATGCGTGCTTAAGAGCATCAAAAGATCGTCGAGCAGTGTCATCCCATATGAAAGGAGTATCTTTCTGCAACAATCTCGTAAATCCTTTAGCAATATTGGTGTAATTACATATAAAATGACGAAGAAATTTCGCTTTCCCTTACAAAATTTGTAGTTGGGTCAGATTGTTGGGAGGAGGTAAAGCAAGAATAAATTTGATTTTTAAGGGATCCACCCTAATCCCATATTTGGAGACAATGAAACCGAGGAGATGACCTGATTCAACAACGAAGTTGCATTTGTGAGGGTTCAAATGGATACGGTAGTATCGACATTGAAGAAAAATATGGTCCCGTCGATTAGATGAATGGGTAGGTAAATCATCGAGGTACGATTCTGCAATATGTTTGATATCGTGGAAAGCATATGACATGGCCCGCTGTAATGTAGCACCAATGTTTTTTATACCAAAATTTAGTTTTCTATAAGCAAAAGTCCCCCATGGGCAGATGAAGGCTGTCTTATGTTGATCAACTAGAAGAATGTCGATCTGGTTATACCCTGAAAATCCATCCATTGAAGAGAAAATAATGCTGC
>ML821703.1:117447-134577 GCA_009831015.1 Picea engelmannii | reverse complement strand
TAACTAGATCCAAAAACCAAAGACATGAAATATGGTACTACACATATTATAATATATTATCAAGGAAAAAACAAGCTAAATGAAATTTGGACATTTGAAAAAAAAATTACAAGTTAAATGAGTACATCCATAAAAAATAACATATTAACCTTGCAAGTTAAAAATCCGAGCTATGTAGATCGAGAATTGGATTTGTTCAACCGGTGGGTGACGGAAAAAATAAATAGCTCAAACAAAAGCCAAGAACAGTGTTGCAACTATAGCAATTATGACAGAAAGTCTCTTAAAGTCACGTATATATAGATAAAATAGTAAACTAGCCATTAACACCGACCAATGAGATAGGAAAAATGTTCATCACTATTGCCGCAAAAGTTCGTCTCTATAGCGACGAAAATCCCGACTAGATTTAAATAAGATTTTCATCGATATTGCGATGAACTTTCATGGCAATAGCGACAAAAATACCACCCTGTTTAAAAAAAATATGAAACTAGTTGAAGCGTGTAAAATTTTCGTGGAATAATCCGTCGATATGTAGTAGTGTCTCAACTGATTATCTTCCTCCCCACTTTGTGAAAATCTGTCTTCACCTCTAGGTGAACTGTGACTACTTGAATTGTCCATATCACCGAGTCCTTCATGCTATTGTTGTTGTTGTTGCTGCGGTTGGGGCTTTTGATGTTGCTGTTGTAGTGGTTGTTGTTGCTACTACTCTTTTTTAACTCCTTCATCAAGAAGTCTATGCCATTCCTCATGACTGTTGTCGTCATGATTTCTTGCTTCCTTCTCATGGAAAAGTACATCTCTACTTGCAAATACTTTGTGAGTAGAAAGATCAAACAGTTTGTATGCTTTAAACTGAAAACATTACCCAATGCAAATACATTTAATGGATTTATCATCCAGCTTCATCCTATTCTCCTTTGGAATATCAACAAAAACCTTACACCCAAATACTTTCAAATTATGAACTACAGTTTTGGACCCATACAAGGATTCGAAAGGAGTAACTCCATCAAGACACCTTGTTGGACTTCTATTCTTTAAATAAGATGTAGTATTTATGGCTTCAACCCAAAATTCATTTGATATATTCTTACCTTTCATCATACTGTGTGCACACTCTACCAGATTTCTATTTTTCCTTTCAGCAACTTCATTCTGTTGTGGAGTGTGAGGTACTATAAACTACTGTACTATTCCATGATCTTTGCAATATTTGATGAAGTCCCCTGATTTATACTCTCCACCTTGATCTGAACGGAGGATTTTGATGGATTTTTTTGTCTTCTTTTCCACCATGATTCTAAATTCCTTAAAGTACTCGAAAACATCACTTTTTCATCTAAGTAAACCCATGGGTATCTTGTGCAATAATCAATAAATAAAAAAATGTAAAATGAACCTCCTAAAGACCTAGTCTGGATAGGCCCACAAATATCAGTATGCACAAGATCTAACACATAGTTATTTTTCTTATCAGGATTAGAGGGGAATTCATCTCTGCGCATCTTTCCTAATGAACATCCATCACAAGAAACCTTCTCATTATTTAACATGGGAAGTCCTTCAACCATATTATTTTCTGTAATAACAATAAATCAAGATGATTGATGTGTCCATACCTTTGATGTGAAAGAATATCTATTGGCATAGTTGTAGAAGCCAATGCATGATGTGTTTTGCTGGTGGTAACATCAAGTTTGAATAGGCCTCCTTCTTTGACTCCGGTTGCAATAGTTTTGAAATGGTCCAACAGATCCTTCATTATGAAATGATTCGTGAAGAACTCAACCTTCAAGTCCTGATCTGTAATGGTGGACATAGAGATCAAATTTTTATTTATTCCTGGCACATAAACAATATTGTGAATGTGACGAACAGTACCATTTGACAATGTCACAGGAATTTCTCCATATCCATTGATCTGATGAGCGTGGTCATCTCCAAGATATATGCTCACACCATTCTGTGTTTATTTAAAATTAGCATACCGGTTCTTATTACAAGTCATATGTATTAATGCGTCGGAATCCACAAACTAGGCATCAAAATCATCCATTTTGACAGATAAAGCAGCGTTAGACACAAATAACCTAAGATCCCGTGATTCAAAATTTTGGGGTTCATCAATATCATCACTAGAAATAAATAATATGAGATCTTGATTTGAAGAGTTTTCTGCATAATAACCTAAATGTGTTCTAGGTTTATTCCTAGCCTCATCACTTTTCTTCTTATCATAGTCTTTAACAATATGTCCAGGTCGACCACAATAAAAACAACTCTTTGACTCATTCATGTCAGATTGCATACCTTGATCTGGAGATTCTCTTCTCTGTTATGAACTGCCTCTCTTCCATGAATTGTCTCTTTTCCATGAACTACCTCATCTACCTCTTTCTCCTAATATCCCTCTTGCAAATCTCGTATTTGACCACAGTTCCAAATATTTATTCCGAGGCTTTAGATTCTCGCGCCTCTCTTCCTCTTGCAGGAAAATACCTGTCAGTTCTTCAAATGTAGGAGGTTTCTCCCTTACTGTGAGACCTGTTATGAACATAGGATAATCTTCTAGCATACCATTTAAGGTAATAGTGACCAGGTCAGTGTTGGAAACAGTTTCCCTTATATTTACTAGCTTGTCTTTCGCCTCTTTAATATGACTTAAAAATTAACTAACAGATTCATTTCCATCCATCTTAATGCCTAGCAATTCAGTTTTTAGAAACAAAACGTGATTTGTGTTACTAGTTTCATACAATGATTTAAGCATTGTCCATGTTGCAGTAGAAGTTGTAGCTTCTCTAATATGTGGAATTATGCTATCTTTAATTGACATGTGCAACAATACCTTGGTCTTTCTTTTGCGCTTCTCCCAATCTTGGATCTGTGTTGCTGTCGCACCTGCAGTCACATCTGGTTTCAATTCAGTTCCCTTTGCAATGTTCTAGACACCATAGCCTTCCATGAGCATCTGCATATTGAATTTCCAGTTAATCAAATTTGAGCCATCTAACTTGTTGGCTTCGTTGAGGTAGGTCTCTGTCAGTAGATTCATCATCACTGCAATCTAGTATCTGTAAATGAATCCCCAAGGATATGCAACTTTTTTTTTTGTTTTGTCCTGTGTTGAGCAGTCTGACGCTCTACCTTTGGATCAAATGATCCAAATATACCTCTATTTTCAGCTTAAATCATGCATGCATCCACCTTTAAATCATGCATAAAAAACTCATGCTCATTTATATAAAAAAAAAGGATCTCATGTTGAAAAGAATTTATTTTTAAGAAATTTAAATTCCTTTTTAATACACACATCCATTTTATAAGAAAGAATCCACTTCACTACACTGATATCCTTTCATAACTCCACTCCACCTCACAATTTCTTAAATCCACTTTTAAATAGCCACATTTAAATATCTTAAATGTCTTACCCACTTTAATAAAAGAGCCCTTCCTTCAACTTCATGCATGCAAACTATAAGAATGAAAATCCAATATTATTTTTCAGCCCTCATGCTCGGATCGATCATACATTAGCATGGATGAGATCATAAGAATCCATGTCTTCACGTCCTCTAAGCATCGAACCCCTCACACAAAAATACTTCTATTCTCAAACCTCATGTAGTTCCAAAGAAAGAAAGACCACCATATTTTCACACCCATGATTTAAAAAAAAAAAAAAAGCATCCACGCTTTCAAACACCACGCATGCCTCCATGATTTTCCTCCACAGGAATTTCCACACCTCAAGATTTAATAGACTGCGGGGAGTCCGCACCTGATGCTATAATAGATTTCGAAAATCACCAAAACTTTCCGCACTGTAATACACAACAAACTGCGAAAATCCGAGGTTCTCAAAAGGGTTGAAACTTTGAGTAGTATGTGTAAGATCTCTGTCCCCATAGAGCCTTATAAAACACAAGCTAAAATAAAGAATAAAGAAATTATACCATGTACAATTTAATCATCAACTTATAATCATAATTTATTAAGCATAAATTTTGTTTATGAACAACATGAAAATAAACTTACGTAACAACCATATAACACAACATATTTATGAAAATACATACCTTTGTGTGATGCTATTTCTCCAATATCCGTCTTTCCTCACTGCTAATTTTCCCAAACTCTACCCAAAACTAAATCTTTCCTCCCTGCCAGCTAGGAATAGAGCCTATCCGACTCCCTAGCTCCAGGATTTCATGAGGATTCCTAACCCCCTAGCCTAAAACTCCCAGTAACCTAGTGCACCCCTATAATATTCCACCCAATATCCAAACCAGAAAAATATCCCCAACAGAAAAATACAGTCCCTGCTATCAAAATGCTCCCTTTCCCCAAAATCCCCAAAAATCCCTCTCTCCAATGCCTCTACCCCCTCATATCCTCCTTCCATTCATCGCCTCCTCCCTTCATTTAATGCCACCCACCTTATCCCTCCATTTAATACCTTATCCCTCCATTCAATACCATATCCATCCATTAAATGCCTTATCCTTCATACGTTAAGTTTTCTAATAGATAAATAAAAATTATTAAGCTTTTAATTCATTACCCAAACCTTAAATGAGTTAATTAATCAACATATATTAATCAATAAATAAATAAATAATATTAATAAATAATCATTATTTAACTAATACACATTAGGGCAGTTAATTATTTGATTAATTATACTTGATAAATCTTAAGCAATCATTTAGCTAGGGTTGTTACATACACCCACCCTTCAGGAAACTTCGTCCCGAAGTTAAAGTATTTTATGATACAAGGGAAATGAAACATGGTTCACACATTCCTAACCAATAACCAACATTTACTAGTAAGTAAGCCAAGAAACTCATACATACTAGTGTACATGTGCAAGAAATGCATGTGTAGCTAGTACATACAAGCCTCGTTCATGTACTAATATCAATAACTATCATCTCTATAGTAATTTCCATATGCATCCAATCCATTCAACAAGACTATTCATTTTATAAAAGAAAATAAACCAAATGTTTGCGAAATCCTTTAATTTCAATTATCTAGCTCAACAATGTTATTTAGACAATTGTAGTTTAGTTACATAATTATAAATATTCATATATATATGCATTTTCTTTTCAGAAGGAAAACAATAAGTTTCAACATAAGACAAATCTTCATATACTCTCAACTATTTCTACTCATACTTCCTCCCTAACTTACTTCCATCTTCCATTCCTATCCTTCCTCTACTGGACTATCTTGGAGCATCAACTATATTGACCAACCTCCAAATAGAACCCGTAAGCAGAAGTATCACTATCTTGACCAAGCTTCCCCAGTAGGAAACTGATAGTCATCATCACACGTCTAGGGGAGCATGAGCTAACATCGTTCTCCATGACTTCAGGTTTCAAAGGATACACGGTGGAAAATGCCTCCACTCCTCCTAATCATAACTAGGGTCCAGACCCTACAATGGAATATACAGTGGCACCGTGTTGCTAGGAGTCTTGTCATTGTCTATTCAGTTTTGGGTAGTCTCGCCACCTGAAATCCTACACTGGTCCACATATCATAGCAATGCATCCAAACCAATATAATTTCACATACAAAGATTCATACCATAATGTTTCTCGGCCAGTGGTCATGACATCCACTTTCATCATCATTATCCCTTGGCTATTTCATAGTCCATAACCTGCAGATTACTCTGTAACACAAACTCATACATTTCTATGCATTATCATCATGTAATTGCACACAACCATAATTTCAATTTGGTATCTACGTGTCAACAAATTAACATCAAAGTTTTCAAGTTAGAAATAGATCTCATAATATCCCATAATTCAATTATCAACACCCATTCATAAAATTATCATTTACAAAATAGATTGCATCATATCCAACATCATTCTAATAGCATTTAAACCTTCATAGGATTCTCATTCACACAATATGTCACATCATATCCATCATCATCAATAACAATTAGACATTCATAGAATTTACATTCACATAGTAGATCGCATCATATCCATCATCATCAATAACAATTAGACATTCATAGAATTTACATTCACATAGTAGATTGCATCATATCCATCATCATCAATAACATTTAAACATTCATAAAATTTACATTCTCACAATATATCACATCATATCCATCATTATCCAAATACATTTAAACATTCATAAAGATCCATACATCTTAAAAGTTCAATTGTATCATTTAATAGTTTCACTTGTGAATAGAAAACAAAGGTGTTTAGGCCTTAGGTAATCTTGGTTGTCTAAGTCAAAAGGTGGGGTTACATACACCCAACCTTTGAGAAACATATTCTCGAGGTAGTAAAAAAAGTGAGGGATAATCTAGTCATAGTGTCTCGACATCTTCCCAAGTAGCAGATCCTGGACTATACTTGTCCCACTAGACCTTAACTTGGTCTACCAGACGGTTCCTAAGATGTCAGACTCTACGGTCCAATATGTGTAATGGTTCTATCATGAGAGTTCCCACGTCTAATACCTGCAATTCCTTCTAATTTATCTTATGTGATTCATCAGCAACATAATGGCGTAGAATAGATACATGAAAAACATTATGAGTTTTATGCAAGTGAGCTGGCAGTACGAGACAGTAGGCAATGGGTACAATTTTCTCTTGGATTCTGAATGGTCCTATAAGTCGAGGTGACAAATTTGTCCCCTTTTTGAACTGTATGGTACTCTTATTAGGCCTGATACCAATGAAAACCTGGTCTCCCACTTCATAACTTTGGTCGGTCCTGTGTGCATCTGCATAACGTTTCTGCCTATCATGTGCTTCCTTTAGTCTCTGCCTAATCTTAATCACCTGTTCCTCCATCTCTTGAATAAATTATGGTCCAACTGTTACTCATTATTCTAATCTACTTCAACCCAATGACATTCTGCATGGCCTTCCATACAGAGCTTCGTAGGGTGGCATTCCGATGGAGCTATGAAAACTATTATTGTAGGCAAACTCTACCAAAGGTAGGTACTTCTATCAATGGGTTTGATTATCCATGACATACATCCTAAGCATGTCTTCCATGACTTGATTTACTCTCTTAGTTTTCCCATCTGTTTCAGGGTGATAAGTTGTTCTTAAGTTCAACTGCTTCCCCAACGTTGACTGCAAACTTGTCCAAAACCTAGAAGTGAATCTGGAGTCCCTAACTGAAATGATCTTCTTAGGTATCCCGTGAAAATGGATAACCTCACTTACAAACACACGTGCCACATCAATGACATTGTAATTATCTCCAACTGGAATAAAATGTGCACTCTTGGTTAACTTATCAACTATCACAAGAATGGCATTGTGTCTATGATATGTGAGCAACAACCCTACAACAAAATCCATAGAGATGACTTCCCACTTGGACATAGGGACATCACGTGGTTGTAGGAGGCCTGTTGGGTGGTGGTGGTTAGATTTCACTTGTTGACACTCTAGGCACTTGGCAACGAAATGGACTACATCATGCTTCATTCCTACCTAGAATAAGAGCTTCCTCATGTCTGCATACATTTTCTTCACACCTAGATGTGCACAATAAAGTTCTCTATGGGTTTCCTTCAGTATGATTCTTTGAATATCCCCATCTTCAGGGATGTACATCCTTCCCTGATATCTCAATAGTCTGTCTACTTCCAAACTATATCCTTCATAATTTGGATTTAATTATCTCCCTCTTTGAAGGTTTGAAGTAACCTTTAAATACCAACTGTCTCCTTGGAGTTGTGTCAACACACGTTCCCTCGGATTGAATTTTAAAGGTACCAAGAAGAAGACACGTGGTCTCCTACTCAAGGCATCTGTGACCACAATTTAATTTCCTTTGATGTATGAAATACCAAAATCATACTCACTCATGAACTCACTCCATTGCCTTTGCCTGCCATTCACATCCCTTTGAGTGAAGAGATGTTTTAAACTTTGATGGTCCATTTTGAGCTCAAAGTTTTTCCCCACAAGATAGTGCCTCCAAAGTTTCAGAGCTAGCATTACAGCTGCCAACTCTAAATCATGAGTAGCGTAAAGTTCTTTGTGTTTCTTCAATTTCCTTGATGCACAAGCTATCACTCCTCCATATTGCATTAGCACAGCCCCCAATCCTTGCTTCGAGGCATCCATGCAGACCGTGAAGTCCTTTTCCATATCCGACACTCGTAGAATTGGCGCACTAGTTAGTAACCTCTTAAGCTCGATGAATGCACTATCACATTCTTCTATCCATTCATACCTGACCCCCTTGTGCTGCAAAGTGGTGATGGGTTTCACTATTTTAGAGAACCCTTCCACAAATCTTCAATAGTAACCTGCTAGCCCCATGAAGCTTCTCACCTCATGGGCATTTTTCGTCACTGGCCACTCCATAATGGCCTTTACCTTTTCTAGTTCCATAGAGATTCCTTCACCGGAAATGATATCACCTAAATAGTGGATCTCTTTTTGGAAGAAGGAACACTTCGACAACTTCCCATACAATTTGTTCTTTCTAAGGCAGGATAACACCACTCATAAGTGTTCCTCATGCTCTCTTTCATTTTTGGAATAGATGAGGATGTCATCTAGAAAGACTTGTACAAAACAGTCTAAGTACTTTCGGAATACTCCATTCATGAGGCTCATGAATACTGTTGGCGCATTGGTCAATTCGAAAGGTACTACAACAAACTCGTAATGTCCAAATTGAGTTTAAAAGGCAGTTTTTGGGATATCGCCTTCCTTAATCCTTAACTGGTGATACCCTAATCGTAAATCAATCTTTGAGAATACCATCGCTCCTTTCATCTGATCAAAGAGGTCATCTATTCGCGGCATTGGGTACCTATTTTTCACTGTAGCATGGTTCAAGTCCCTGTAATATATACACAGTCGTAAGGAACCATCCTTCTTCTTCACAAAAATTGCTAGTGCGCCCCAATGTGAGACATTGGGATTTATTAGCCCTAAGTCCAATAACTCTTTCAACTGCAATTGCAACTCACAAAGTTTTGGCATTGTCATCTGATACAGAGTCTTGGAAATTGGTTCTGCACCAGGTTTTAGCTCAATAGTAAAATCAAGCTCCCTCTCGGGAGGTAAACCTAGTAACTCATTCGGAAAAACATCCTTAAATTCTGACAATACCGGGTACTGATCCAAGGAGGGTCCCTTCCTTTCATTCACTGCTTCCACTACATAAATTTGACACCCTTTCCTCAAGCATCGCTTAACCTTCATAGTTGAGATAAAGCATAATGACACCTTTCTTTGTACACCTTGGATCTCTACTGGCCTTCCTTCGTCGTCAACACAGAGCACCCTTTTTGCAAAACAATATACCAAAGCTCAATGAGCTTCTAACCAATCCATTCCAATTATCAGGTCATATGTCTCGAGAGCAGTGACGTATACCTTCAACCTGGTAGTACACACTCCCAGGTCTAGTATACAATTATCAACAATAGGTCCTACCACTTTTTTTTCCATCGAAGCCATCCTGACTTGTTTAAATTCATCATGCTCATAGGTTGCCAACCCACTCTTTTCTAATGCAGATGGTGAAATGAAACTATTTGTAGCACCAGAATCAAATAAAATCTTAAAATTGATACGATTTAGCATACCTGATGACTCCACCACCATGGATTGATGTTCTTCCTGGCGACTATTAACCGTTGTGTAGATCTGGTGGCTGCCACTTGCTCTTCCCATCAGGGCCTTTCCTTCTCTATGCACAAATCCTCATTGTAACTCTTGGCAGTCACGCTAGTAATGGGTTCCTCTGCATCCCCAACAAGTAACACGAGATTGAACCTGCGCACTGTTCTGTGACTGTCTCTAAAATGAGTTCCTTCCCCTTGAACCCTTGCCCATACTAGCTTCTCCCTAAGATGATTGTGGACCTACCTACCTCTTTTGTGATGAACGGGATGTTGCACTTGTTTCCATTGAAATCCCTGCGGCTACTATACTTGGTGTGACTCTATTACCATATGGAGGTGGCCTTGAGCCCCCTCCCCTTGGAAATGTCCTAGGGGCCTTCCCTACGAATCTAGGATGATGTGGAAAGGTTGGCCTCATACCTCCAGTTAAGTTCATGTGTTCTTCCACATAACACACATTTTCCACTGCTTATGCTACTCAAGACGGTTTCAACATCCATACCATAGCCCTTATCTTAGGTTTTAACCCATAAACAAAGTGTTCTGCCTGTCGTTGGTCATTATTAATGTATGAGACATATTTGACCAATTCCATAAACCTGATCTCATATTCTTCTACAGTCTTGTTTCCCTGTACTAGAGCATGAAACACTCCTACCTACTGTTCCTCATAGTAAGATGGCAGATATTTCCTTCAGAACCTCTCCTCGAAAAGTTCACAAGATACAGTGTCCGGGGTAAGATGCAGTTGCCTTTCTAGATTGACCCACCAATTCAAGGAAATGTCTCTTAACTGAAAAATACCTATCTTCTCCTTTGAAGTGGATTCATAGTCTGTTAAGGGAAAACACCTTGTCATGCCTTCCAACCATGCTTTCGCACGTTCACTGGCACGACCCCCAAAAAATCTGGAAGCTTGATCTTCTACATTTCTCTAGTGATGTCTTTGGGTGGAGGTCCACCCCCTGAATCCCTTGACGCTTATGGATTACCCATTCTAGATGGTGGGGGATCCACTTCGATCCTTGTTGGTTGACACCCCTTTAAAGTCTCATTTATGGCCTCCAAAGAGCGTAGTATGAGAGCTAGTTCAGGTGATGGTGGTGACGGCGCTGACGGTCCTTGCAATGATGCCCCTCTACCTCGATTTCCTTGAATCCTAACCATCCTGTATGATTCAACCTGCATCAACCAAAGTTGTGAGGGTGAGTTCAAGGACATTTCACATTTGTGCAACTTAAATTAGAAAACAGGGTTAGGCGTAAGTTTTTTTTACTTCTCTGTAAACAAACGTTACTCTCTTTAGGGGAAGTGGCTAGGTTAGGGTTAAGCCTCTAAGCTTGGTGTCACTTCCTAAGAAAAATACTAACTCTCTCACCTGGTAGATATGCTAGCTTTGCACCATACTTGCTATTTTCTCTAACTTTCCTACCTAGTGCGCATGAAGCCCTCTCCTGCTTATCTTGGTATAAGTCCTTATACTTTGCGTTTAAAACTAATCAAGGTGTTTTACAACCTAATGTTGATGAAATGAGCCTAAGGTTATCCTTCGATGCTTGATCCGTAGTACACTGAAGAGTCTCCCTTGTGGGATCCTCCATGGTTCCTTAACGCTTGGTATTGGGCACTGGGATTTGGTTCTTAGCTCGTGGACTTGGAGATTGGGCCTTGAGCGCAATACTTTTAATTTTTCTTATTAAGTTAATCACCTTAGTTTTAAATTAAACTTTAATCTTTAATACCATATATTTAAATCTTTAATTTAAAACATATATAATAACTTAAAACCTTAATTTAAAATAAATTAAAACCTTTAAATTAAACATATTAACATAAAATTAACTTAACTTATTTAAATTAAATTTAAATTAAATTAAAACCCTTAACTTAAAGATATATTATTAAATTAATTTAAACCTTTAACTTAAACATATATTATTAAATCAATTTAAACCTTTAACTTAAACATATATCATATAATTTAAATCTTTAAATAATTAAATCAATGAAAATAATAGTTAATATATATATATATATATTTTTTAACTAACAAAAAAAAAAAAAATTAAAAATTATTACAAAAAAAATACAAAAAATAATAAAAAATAAAATAAAAATAAAATTGAAACAGGCATCATGGGTCCTTGCATGAGGCCCACGTGCCCCCAACCCTACCATCGATTCACTACCCTAACCCTAAATGCACGGTCTCTATCCCCAAACCCTAATCAATCTGCCGCCTATCTCATTATGCGTATGCGCCATGAGCCTCTCCTACTCTGCAACTGCGGTGGAGTTATGGTGATGGTTGGAGGCTCCTCCCTCAGTGGCTCGACGCTCATCTCTAGCGTTGGCTTGTATATTTTTTCTTTGGTAAATGATTTGTACGTTGGTTTGGCTGTATACTTTTCTTATGGTGCCGTGTGTGTTTGGCGCTCACATTGGCGTTGTTTTTTTTTTTAGCTAAAAGAAATGTGTATTTTGTGATGCTAACATGCATTATGTTGATTGCAAGTGCTTGGATGCTAGGTTTCAGGTGCTTAATGATGGTGGTTGCAGGTCGCATTGATGCGTCATGCGCATGTGTGCTCCCCTCTCCTTGATGGCTTGGCGTTTGACTGGGCATCTGCTTGGTGAGTGGTGTTGCAGGTCGTGTTGTGCATAACTCCTTCACGACCCTCCTCCTGGTGCACTATACTCACCCCATAGGATTCTTTGTTAAGAACCAATACTAGATCTGAAGATATAATCAACACAATTACTGAATACACAATAGATCCACAAAGCAAGATAGAAGAAACCACACAATATTATTACCAAACCCTTGAGGTAGGGCAACACCATACAATGGATCCTATTATGGAATGGATCCTCTCATATTCACTTTCCTCTTCAAGGGGGCATCCTCCTATTGAGCTACCGCTCCAAATACAATACTTCTCTTCATGTCTCATTACATTGCTTAAACCCCTTTATATAGTGCTACCATCACCTAAGAACATTCTAGAGGAGGAATATTCTAGAAGTAGAACCTTCTAAGAAGTCCTCTTAAATTTATTATATCTAACTACCATAGTGGGCCTTATTTAATAATACAGTGGACCTAGTCCACCTTTCATTGAATGACCTCCACTATTATCACTATGGGCCCTCTGGCCCCCCCCACTACCTCTCTAGCTACCTTACATTCTTGGTACTTTACACTTGGATTTAGGTTCACATGTGACTTGGTTTCGGTGGAGACTTCCAGCTTGAGATTTGGTTGCGACTTGGGGTTTGATTTGGCGCTTGTGTATAACTCTGAATTAACAATTATAGTGAGACCGAGGCTATCCATGGGGTATAGACTCGATGGCATAATGTTCACTTGGGATGGGGATGGTGCTTGTGCATTAGCTTGTATATTGTTATGTTTTTTGTTTATGAAGTTGCGTTTTGGGAAATTTGTTGGATTGTTGTGCGTATGATGAAGTGAGTGTAGGCTATCCAATTGTGCTTGGCTCTGGCACTGGAATTTGCTTGTGACTTCCATTGTGGTTGCATTCTTGACTCATTTTTTGTGTGGCTATAGGTGTGAGTCTTGGCCTTCAGGCATTGGAGCTTAGCACTGAGATTTGGTCGTTGTTGTGTGGATTTGGGCTGTGGCTGGTGCTTGCGCTAAGCTTGGTTCTCACAGGCTCCTCCCCATGGCTTGGTGCATGGTCTGTGGGCTTTAACAGAGGTAGTTCAAAAGAAATGTGCATTATGCACAAGTTTTGGACCTGTGGTCTCTGTGGGATGAGACCTGTGGAATGGTAAGGGTCTGGTGCTTGCACTTGTCTTCGGTGACTTGTTTGTTGACTTGTGGTACTCCACGCATGTGTTGTTTTTTTCCTTTGGTGCCTGCGGGCTTAGTTCTGTTGGCAGAGAGGAATTTGTAAGAGGAAAAGTCTGTCTTTCCATCTTTCGGTCATCGGATCGAATCCGGCAGGTCAGAATTTCTGTTTTTATCTATTTATATATTTATTTTGTTATTTTATATATATATATATATATATATATATATATTAAAATGGTATCTAATATAGAATACAATAATTTGCTAGAATGGTTACAGTATGATAGGTGTAGATCTGATCTGGAAGCATTGAATAAAATCATGAAGGAGTATGGGTGTACCCAACTGGCTCAGAATTTATCTCGTCAAACTTGGAGATATGGACGAATATATGAAGATGGCTTTATGAAGGCATTGCAGACCAAAAATTGTATAGAACTGTGCTATATACTAACGCAATTAGTGATCCTGCTAAGCCAAAAGGGGATTAAGATCCCATAGAGGTTATAGCTTTGAAACTTGGAGGTGGGCATCTGCCCACCATTATTTTTTTATTATACCAACTTATATGTATATTTATATATATATATATATATATATATATATATATATATATATATTATTTTATTTTTTTATAGTTCTTCCTTATATTTCAATATACACATGTGATGCAGGTGCATCGCTAATGTCAAGCGAGCATGGGACAAGTGCCAACACATTTTAGACACATGATAAATTATTTAAAAACTTTTGAAGATAAATGCGCCAAAACGTAAATGTGATAGTTAAGGAGAGGCATAATTATCTATTGTAAAGGACCTTGAGCAATCCGCTCTCGTCCATAGTAGGTAGAAAGAATTTATGTTAGTAGGTAGCTTTGAATTCTCAGAGTTGACAGTTTTAGAAGTGGAGGGAAAATGGATATAGACACACTCATTGTGTAATTGTAACATAGAAGGAGGATGCCAATTGAGAGCAGAGTAGTGAAGAAAATTACCAAGAGGAAGAAAAGAGAGCATACCAAGATGGAACAGAGAAACTGTAATAGAAAAACACCCATGTATAGATATTGAGTTAATAGAAGAAGTCTTAATTCAGATTCATGGCATTGTAGTTGTTTCTTGTATGTGTATGTTGAATGGTATGTTCATAATTTTACTCTTTCCGTTATACATTTGCTTTCTATGTTGTGTATGGATGACTTCTTGTTAAATGTTTGAAGTCTGAGAGAGAAAGAGTTAGGAAATGAGTTTCAATTGTTTCTCTATCTGAGCGAGGGTTCCTTCAAGGAGTGTAGTTGAATTGTCTGCGAGGAGTGCATTGAAAAATAAAAGGGTTCAGAGGTTTGTCTCTGAAATCTCAGATAGATTAGATTTTGTTCTCATTCCCTCAAAGGTACAGTTAGGCATAGGAGTCATGCACTGTGTGAAAAGACCAAGATTGAATCCAGGGTTTCAAACCTGAGAAGCTATTGAAGGATTTGTCGCTGCAAGGAGTGCGCAGAGTTAAAGGTGTTCAACATTGAAGTGATTGAGGGTTGCCACAATGAATGCATGTAGGAGGTTCTTGAAGGGCTGGAAGTCATGGAAGACCCCCCAAGGGATTCGAACCTGCTAAGTCATCGAAGGTAAGAGATGAATGATCAAATTTATCTATAGAGGATTAGCGAAATCCCACCAGCCGTCCAATATGATAGAGAAGCAAGGAGGTTACGACTGTTTCCATAGTTTCAATATCAAGAGATCATGAGCCATTGGATCCTCACTTAGTTACCCGTCAGCCATAGGATCTAATTGGAGTTGCACAAGGGTTAAACTCTCACAGGCAGAGTGAAGGTCTCGAAAGGCGTCGGGATATCAAAACTTTGGAATTCGGGGCTTTGGGAGTCTAGAGGACAGGAGATCGGGTCACTTCATAGTGGAAACCCCGATCTTGTTTTGACCCATCCATTTGTTGGGACACGTGGAGGAGATCAAGCACCCTTCAGTATTTTGTCTACCAGGGTTTTAAGTTGACAGAGAAACTACAACATCGGGAATCCTGAGGACAAAGGGGTCCATGCGTTTCGGCATTTGAAAGCCTGAAATCGTGAAAGAATTAGGACTGTGATCATATGGAATAGTGGTCACGTGGACCAAAAGGTATCCACGGAGACTTACCGCTGTTGAAGTCGTTCTGAAATTTTGGGATATTTTGGGATATCAGAGATCGGGGAAACGAGAAGGCTGAGGTTCTCGACAACAGGGATCGTGAATCCCTGAAACACAAAATTTTGGTTAGGAAGAGTTCAGGTATGCGCAGAAGTTGAGACAGGGGGAAAGAGAAGGACCTGTGAATTGGGTTTTTTTTTTATAGAAAAGATTCTAGTGAGGAATCAAAAGAGCCACTTCGGTTTGAAGGTGAAGTTAGAATGACCCATTAAGACCAGGAGGTCATTGTAGAAGATTTGCCGAGGAAAAAGGTGACATCTACGTCAAGGTTTGGTATCAGAGCACATAAAGGGTTCTTTGATTTCTATGGCAAGGAAAAGAAAAATTCACCATGCCACCAAGAAGAAGGGAAATGCAAACACCTGATCGTCCAGAGGAAAGGGAAATACCAAGAAGAAGAGGTAGGCAGATGGCTGACCTAACCATGGCAAGAGAAATGCGTGATTTACGTGCCAGACTTGAGGACATGGAGACAACACAGAGACACACAGTCTTTATTGGGGATCTTAGTGATTCTGAAAGTGAAAATGAAGTTGAACATGAAGAAGAAGAAGTTTCAGTGGAATATGCTGCAAATGAATGCTTGATTAGAGCTGTCTCAAGGATGGGTGCCAGGAAAAAATGGACATCCCAGTTTATGAAGGAAACCTATATGTTGAAGAGCTTCTAGACTGGATTAGAGCTCTAGACACTTATTTCGACTATGAAGATGTCGAGGAAGACAAGAAGGTCAAACATGTTGTCACAAGGCTGAAAGGACATGCAACATTGTGGTGGGATGAACTAGAAGCTGACAGATGCTGCAAAGGCAAGCAAAAAATCAGGAGTTGGGATAGGATGATTGCAAAGATGAAGCAAAAATTAATTCCCAGAGATTACCAGATTACTCTATTTCCAAGAATGAAAAATTTGAGACAGAAGCTCATGACAGTGAAGGAATATACCGAAGAATTCTACAGGCTAAACATCAGGGAAGGTCATCGGGAAATCGATGATGAAAAGGTTGTCAAGTACATGAATGGCCTGAGATATGACATTCAGGATGAGATGAGCATGGTAACCATCCAAACGGTGGAAGATGCTTATCAGATGGCTCTAAAGGCTGAATAGAAGCTGAGCTGAAAGTAGGGTCAAAGAGGCCGAGGAAGAAGTCAAGCTAGGGGCAAATCAGTTGTCCAAGATAAAAATCAGAAACCCAAGGAGGACTGGAAGAAACCTCAGGCTCAAACTGAAAGAGGTGGAAGCTCACAGTGAGGGAAATATGTTGAACAGAGAGGGCAGCATACTGAACAAAGAGGAGATTATGTTGATAATAATATTTTTCCTCGTACTAGAGGTAGAGGAAGAGGAAGAGGTGGAGTAATAAAATGCTTCACGTGTGGAAAGAATGGACACAAATATTATGAATGTCCAGAAAATAAGAAA
>ML821703.1:80134-95391 GCA_009831015.1 Picea engelmannii | reverse complement strand
ACATGATAATTATAAATACATAGACATGTAGTGACATAATTGAAACATCATCTGGTACTTATCTTTGAAAATCGTGGTTATTCCACCAACCAGGTGCAGGCCTTCCACAAACTCCCAGCCTTAGACCTCACTTCTCATGAAGCTTAGCAGTAGGTCACCCTTGAGCTGGGACTAAGCTCCACCCCAAGGCAAGGAATCCTAGGCTAGGCTGATGTTACAGGTAAAACACACAGTCACAAAGAAGGAATTATTTCCTAGGAACCACTCATACTCACTTCGCATAGACACTCTTTCCCCATATGCCTGTTCCACCCCAGGAGTATACACCTTCTCTGTCACCTAGATAGTCCTTCAAATGCTAACCTCCCTTACCTTGGGTTTCAGCAACAGTCCGAACCAAAATTCTCCGAGCTCTGCGGCAGCTATAGGGTTCCTTCCAGGAGTTCTCTCCTTCCTCTGTGCACTCTCTCACCTCGATAGAATCTCTCTTAGGTCAAGAAACCTGTTATTCCAACTTCAATCACCTCTCTCACCTAGAGAGAGTGTTTTACAAACTAGACAACAAGACAGACGCAGTCCAGCACTACATGGCCACAAAAGCCAATGAGGAAAACAAACACAGGCTTTCCAACAGGCTCAAAAATGACGGGATGGTCTCAGGATTATGGATTTGGGATAGAGATTCCAAACACAGGCTCAATCTGTTTAGACAGAGGATGTCTCGGCTTTCCTGAAATCAACACAGGCTATCCCCATAATCAACACAGACTTTTCCCCACGGTTTCAAAATTGCACGAGGTCTCTTGCAGAGGTCAAACGGGTTCACACTCAGGGTGTCGAGGGTCGAATGGTGGGGGCACCCCCATCACGGATCATCTCAGTTGTTTTATTTGCATGGGCTTGGGTTGACACTTGTCACCCATGAAAATACATGCGTTCCATCAACATGCATTCCTCCCATTTGGAATTCACCTATGACTCCAAAAGGGACTTAAAATAAAACATATAATTCACATGTCTTTTGGAATAATATTAAAATATTATTCCCAAGGACTTAAGCCCCTAGGATTAGCCCCCTAGGCTCAACACTTAGCCCCTCTTCCCACCTTCCAGCCCCTAATACCTTTCCCACTCCATGGAAGCTTAGTCCCCCATCACTCATTCATCGTGGTCAGTCTGCACATGGCGATGTTTATAGTTTTATTAATAATGTGCATAGATACATGTACAAAATCAGGCTCTCTGGCCTAACAATCACATAAGCCCACCATCTTATATTAACTTGGCTCACCAGCCTATAAAATATAATTACAATTCATTTCAAAAATATGGTTTACAATAGGGCTTGGCCTTGGGGACATTACAATCCTCCTCCCCTTATTTTTGTACTGTCCTCAGTGCAACTTTACATTGTCTATGCAAGATTTTCAAAATTTTCAAAACGATGCGAGTACTCTGCCCACATAACATATTCATGCTCCCATTTCATGTCCTTAGGACCATACCAGGTCCATTGGACCTTTACAAGCTCTATGACTCGATTCTGGAGTTGTTTTCTTTTCCTATCTAATATGTGCACAGGATGCACTTGCAGGACACCTTCTGGTTCCACCTGAATCACATTCCAATCGATAACATGATTAGCATCAGGTACATATTTATTAAGCAGTGAAACATGAAACACATTATGTACAATCATAGATGCAGGTAATGAAATAATGTATGCAACTGGCTCAATCCTTTCCAGGATTTCAAAAGGCCCATAGTATCTTGCTGCCAACTTGGCGCAACTTCCCAGCTTCAGGGAACTCCTATTAGTTTTCACTTTCAGGAAAACATGATCACCCACTTTGAATTCTCTGTGGGTTCTTTTCTTATCAGCATAAATTTTCTACCTATCCTGGGCAACTTTCAAATTCTGTTTAATTCTTATCATTCGGTCTTCCATCTCTTTGAGAAAATCTATCCCAACTACTGCTCTGTCAGCTGGATTATCCTAGCTCACTGGAGTGTTGCACTTTCTTCCATAAAGTGCTTCAAATGGGCTCATCTTCAATGATGCATGATACACATTATTGTAGGTGAATTCTACCAAATGAAGGTAGTCTTCCCATCTTGTTGGTTTGTCCATCACGTACATTCTCAGCATGTCCTCTATTACTCTATTCACCCTCTCTATCTATCCATCAGACTCAGGATGATACGTTGTACTAAAATTCAGATTCATTCTGAATCCTTTGAACAGTCCTTTCCAGAAATTCGAGGTGAATATCGGGTCCCTATTAGGCACAATCATTTTAGGAATTCTGTGCAAGCATGCCACTTCTTTTAACAAGATATCAACAAAATCTGCTGCCTTGTGAGTGGTTTTCAGTGGAATAAAATGGGCATCTTTTGTAAGATTGTCCACCACCACCATGATCGAATCATGTTGCTTGCTCGTTCTAGGCAATCCTGCAATAAAATCCATGGTCACCACTTCCCGCTTCCATTCTGGAATGGGTAAAGGCTGCAGCAATCCTGTTGGGTGTCTATGCTCAGCCTTAACTTTATGGCATTCCATACATCTGGTGATGTATTCAATGATCTCCCTCTTCAAACCCGGCCAAAAGTAATGTCTTTTGACTGCTACCATAGTCTTATGATATCCAGGGTGTCCATCATACGTCACATTATGCATTTCTTTTAGAATTGCAAGTTTCAATTCCTGGACATTGGGTATATACACTCTGTCTTTATACAGAAGTAATCCATCAGCTTCCAAGGTGTAACTTTTCCTTTTCTGTGGCCTTTCACTCTGTTGTAGCTTTGCTACCAAATCTCTGTACTGCAAATCAACACTTGTAGCTTCCAAGATTCTATCCTTAATATTCGTCTTGTACATGCTAATGGTTGTAGCATGCAATTCATGCACCTTTATATTGAGTGCATCAACCACCTTGTTTTCCTTCCCTTTGATATGCTTGATATCAAAGTCGTATTTGCATAGCAACTCCAACCACCTTCTTTGTCTAACGTTTAAGGTTGGCTACTCAAATAAATATTTCAGACTATGGTGGTCTGTTCTCAATTTAAATCTTCTTCCCATGAGGTAATGTCTCCATTTCCTCAGAGCATGGAGAATTGTTGCCAGCTCCAAATCGTGAGTGGCATAGTTCTTTTCATGCTCTTCCAATTCCCTGGACTCATAACAGATTACAAATCCATATTGGTTGAGAACTCATCCCAACCCTTCCTTACATGCATCTGTGCACACCACAAAATCCATATTTGGATTTGCAGTTCTCAGGATTTGAGCGCTGGTTAACAACTGCTTCAATTGCTAGAAACTCTCTTCACAGTCTTCAGTCCACTAAAACGTTTTCTCCTTCCTTTGCAAGGAAGTGATAGGGTGAGCTATATTTGAGAACCCTACAATAAACCTTCTATAATAGCCCACCAGAACCATAAAGGATCTAACTTCTATCACATTCCTTGGCGCTGACCATTCTTGAATGGCCTCAACCTTCTCAAGATCCATAGTGATCCCTTCTTCTCAAATAATTTGTCCCAAGTAATGGATTTGTCTTTGATAAAATCAATATTTTCTCAACTTGGCATATAGCTGGTGTTCTCTCAACACTTGCAGCACCATCCTCAAGTGTTTTTCATTCTCTTCCCTTGACTTGGAATACACCAAGATGTCATCCAAGAAGACTATGACAAACTTGTCTAAATAGTTCCTGAATACACCATTCATCAAGAACATAAAAACAACAGGTGCATTTGATAGTCCAAACAGAACCACTGTGAACTCGTAATGACCGTACCTTGTTCTAAAGGTGGACTTGTTGATATCCTCATCCTTTATCCTTACCTAGTGATATCCTGATCTTAGATCTATCTTTGAAAATATTTTCGCACCCTTCAGCTGATCGAAAATATCATTGATCCTCAACAGAGGATACTTATTCTTGATAGTTACCTTGTTCAACTACCAGAAATCAATGCACAGCCTCAACGTCCCATCCTTCTTCTTCACGAATAGGATCGGGGCACCTCAAGGTGACACAGTGGGGTGAATGTACCCCTTCTTCAGAAGATCTTCGAGCTGCAATTGCAACTCTCTCAGCTCTAGCGTACTCATTCTATAAGAAGCTTTCGACACCAGAGCTACTCCAGGCATCAAATTTATGGAAAAATCGATGTCTCTCTTTGGAGGTAGTCCAAGTACCTCCTGAAATATGTCCTTGAAATCTATGAGTACCTCATGGTATCCAATTCTTGAGACCTCATCTCTGGATGCTTCCTCGACATGGGTTGCAAATAATTGACAAATTTTCCTGTAACACTTCTTCAGTTGCATGGCTGAGATTTCTCTAATAGCCACAGCTCTGGGAATTCCTTGGACTATTTTCTGATTTCCCTCCTCATCCAGGCATGTAAACCTTTTGTTATGACAATCCAGGATGGCATGGTGTTGGTCCAACCAATGCATCCCAATTAAGAATTCATAAGAGCCTAAAGGCAGAACATTCAATTCAACCTTCATGCTCAATCCATTCATGTCTATTGAACAAGATTTAACTAATTCAATGACCTTCCTCTTGGTTCCTGTAGCCAAATGCACTGACCAAGACCTTTCAAGTTTGCTTCTTGATAAATGCCAACTTTCCACCACCCTAGGATCTACATAACTATGGCTAGCCCCATAATAAATTAAAATAATAAATGGTCGGTTGTTGAAGAACCTTCCACTTCAATCAGAAGAGATTGAAATTTTGCTTGCTTGTTGTCTAGGGTTGTGTATATCCTTGGTATCCTACTTCCCATATCCTCCACTATTTCAACATGCTGAACATTGTGGATGGTTCTCGCTTTATCTTTTCTGTGGGGGAAGTCACTGTACCTATGGTTCCCTTTACAGCCCTAGCACTCCATAGGTGGTGGTATGGGCATTTGCTCACCCACTTCAGCCTTCCTGGGCTCTCTGAAAGATGGTTTCCCCTAAGGACTTTTTATGAAAAAGGGAATCTTGTTTCCCTTCCACCTTTTCTCCTTCCTAAACTTCTTCTGATCATCCCAAGCCTTCCGAAAAGTAGGCCTTTCTCTTTGCTGTACATATAAGAATTTTTCCCTTCTTATTATTTCTTCCACAGTCTTAGGATCATCATACTGAATCCTGTCACTAGTAGAAGGTGGAAATCCACTCAGATATCTCTGAATCTTGACAACCTCATCTTTGATGAATGAAACATACTTCAGTAGTTCCAAAAACCTTTGTTCGTATTCATCAATGGTCATCCTGCCCAACATGAGCTCAAAGAACTCCTTCATCTTTCTGTCAAGTACCTTTTGGTCAGGTATTTCTTCTCGAAATACCTCTTGAACTCCTTCCAAGTGATATCTTTCTCTTTGATGTGTTGCACCTGCACAAACTGATCCCACCACATGGATGCTTTTCCCTTTAGTTGATACATCACAATTCTTCCCTCTGCATGAGGGGAATAATTCTGTAGTTGGAAATATTTCTTCATGCCTAGAAACCATGTTTTGGCATATTCCTCCTTCTTATGTTCTCCATCCAACGTTGGAAGCTTGATCTTGTTCATCTCTCCTTTCAATTCATCCCTTCCAAATGTTCGGTGATTTCTAGTAGGGGATGGGCTTGAACTACTGTGCACTTCCCTGCTGGAATGATTTACGGAGCGGCGATGATGTCTACTACCACTCCTCGATATTATTCTTCTATCAGGGGTCCTGCAACTCTCTGTCTTGCTTGAGCCACTCCTCTTCTCCAACTTCCTTTCTATTCTTTCCAGGTTCTTCAACATTTTTAGGTTGAATTCTCCCTGCTGATCCCTGACCCTCATGAGATTTTGGCTATCATCTTGACGAGCCTGGGCATATTTCTGAAATCTTTCAATGAGTTTCGTCATATGTCCTTCCTTATCCATCTCTTTTCCATGCCCATTAGAGTTTAATCCTTTGACTCCCAAGTTGACATCCCTTCCTACCCTTCCATCCTCTATTTCAGAGGAAATCTGTACCTTTTCCATTTCTATACTCAGCATAGATTCACAGTTGACCTGACACTCGTTGAACTCTGCACACACAATGTGAAAGCAACTGAAGTTTTCCAGGCCCTTAAACCTTCAAGAAAACTTACAATATTCATAAACCATCGTGAACAAGAAAAATGTTTCGATTCCATTAAGTTTTCTGAGCTATGTTCAGATCTACAATTCTCGGGACTTCGAAACTTCGAGGTCTCGGTCCTATGAAGTTCCCATAGTTAAATCCTTGATGGTTCCTTTTTCTTCAAAAAATTTGGGGCTTCGACACTTCAGGTTTTCGGGTGATAGCTTCCTCTTTCTCCCTACCCTCATAACCAAAGGCACCTTTCACAACTTTGCAGTCTCGCAAGTTCGCGAGTCGAAGACCCTCGACTCTTGTTCCTCCAAACGCCGATACCCAAGATGCGATATAGGTATGGATCCCTCCTCACTAGCGCCTACTACATATAACTGTAGGCTAGGGATAAGTGCTCCTCCTTCACGAATCACGAAATCCTAATTTACTTTACCCTCCAGGCCCACATAGCACAATTGTCTCCACATCTACAGTGGCGAGTGGCACCCTTAGGAGGGTCCACGTTATCTATAGTGATGTCATTGGGTCCCACCATGCTAACTTTTCTTTTGTCCCACTAGCAAGTGGTACACACCCATGTGTCCACGTCCATTCCAAGTGAAATCCAATGATTAGACCTTTCTCAAATCTACGGTGTAGATCCTTTTAGCGTTTCGGGGTTTCGGGCATCTGAAGTTTGTGCATCACACCTCTCAAACTTCCGTTTACCAAAATCCTGAAATCACTATCTACCCCTCCACTTGATCCAATGGTCAATTTCCTATCTTATGATCTATGGTGTAGATCGTTTCAGCGTTTTGGGTTTCTCTATTTCGTGACTTGTGAAAACAAGGTTCTTCCCTTTTGGTTTTTTGGGTGCCAAAACGTCGTCCGATAGCCACATGTTCCCCTCGATGGATGGTCCCAACGAATTCGGTGTTTTGCGTATCACGATTTCCACATTCATGTGCAACTCCAAAGGGTTTTTAAACCTTGTTCACATTTTCCAGATCTGACTGTCACGAGGTTTCTCCTTTCCCCCGAATAGATCGTATGGCTCCAACACTTCTAGCGTGGAGTCCTCTCTCCCTGCGGCCAGATACCACATCAGTTGCGGTTTCATAACACTGCTGCACCTCCTGAGCTTGGTAACACTGTCAAGTAACTCCTTGACACTCATGAGCATTTAAAGGTCTGAAATTAGTCCTCCAAACACAATTTCTCCTCAAACCCGCGGTCCAAAGACCACTCAACTTGCCCATCTAGGCTCAGCGTCAAAACCTTGGCTCTGATACCATACTGTAACACTCTTTCTTTTGAAGTTGTTACATTCTGATACCATACTATAACACCTCTTTCTTTTGAAGCTATTATGCTCTAATACCATATTCTAAAACCCCCTTTCCATCAGTCGGGCAGGTGCTACTTCACGGAATAACAATCTCATCCTTAATCATATATATATATATATATATATATATATATATATATATATATGACATGCATTTAAAATAGGTTAAACACATTGAAACTCAGAGTGAGCATAAGAATTACTATTATTATAAATAGTCAATGGATGTAACATTAATTCATATGCACAACATAGTACATGATAATTATAAATACACAGACATGTAGTAACATAATTGAAACATTATCTGGTACTTATCTTTGAAAACAATGGTTATTCCACCAATCAAGTGCATGCCTTCCATGAACCTCCCATCCTTAGACCGCATTTCTCATCAAGCTCAGTAGTAGGTGACCCCCAAGCTGGCACTAAGCTCCATCACAAGGCAAGGAATACTAGGCTAGGTTGAGGTTATAGGGAAAACACATAGTCACATGGAAGGAATTCTCTCCCAGGAACCACTCATACTCACTGCCCACAGACTCTCTTTCCCCACATTCTTGTTCCACCCCAGGAGTATACACCTTCTCTATCACCTAGAAAGTCCTTCGACTGTTAACCTCCCTTTCCTTGGGTTTCAGCAACAGGCTGGACCAGAATTCTCTGAGCTCTGTGACAACTACAGGGTTCCTTCCAGAAGTTCTCTCCTTCCTCTATGCACTCTCTCACCTGGAGAGAATCGCTCACAGGTCAAGCAACCTATTCTTCCAACTTTAATCACCTCTCTCACCTAGAGAGAGTGTTGTACAAACTAGCCAACAAGCCACACACAATATAGAACTGCATGGCCACAATAGAAAACGAGGAAAATAGACACGGGCTTTCCAACAAGCTCAACAATGACAAGATGGTCTCACGATTATGGATTTGGGACAAGGATTCCAAACAGAGGCTCAATTTGTTTAGATAGAGGATGTCTTGGATTTCATGAAATCAACACAAGCTATCCCCATAATCAACACAGACTTTTCCCCATGGTTTCAGAATTGCATGAGGTCTCTTGCAGAGGTCGGACGAGTTCACACTCAGGCTGTCGAGGGTTGAATGGTAGAGGCACCCCCATCATGGCTCATCTCAGCCATTTTATTTGCATGGGCTTGGGTTGACACTTGTCACCCATGAAACTGCATGCATTCCATCAGCATGCGTTCCTCCCATTTGGAAGTCACCTGTCATTCCAGAAGGGACTTAGGATAAAGCATATAATTCACATGTCTTTTGGAATAATATTAAAATATTATTCTCAAGGAATTAGGCCCCTAGGCTGAACACTTAGCCCCTCTTCCCACATTCAAGCCCCTAATCCCTTGCCCACTCTGTGGAAGCTTAGTCACCCATCACTCATTCATCATGGCTGGTCTGTACGCGGCAGTGTTTATATTTTTATTAATAATGTGCATAGATACATGTACAAAATTAGGCTCTTAGCCTTCAACACTTAGGCTCTCTGGCCTAACAATCACATAAGCCCACCAACTTATATTAACCAGCCTATAAAACATAATTACAATTCACTTCACAAATATGGTTTACAACATGGTTCGGCCTTAGGGACATTACACCCTTCTTACTGTGTTCTAGCGACGTTGGATTTCATCACCAACTAGTGTGTTCATTGTGAGAAGGTTTTTTTTGCCGGCTTGCTTACTAGATTTTTAGCGTGTGTTGTTTTTTTTCCTTAGAGGACTCTAGATTAGATATTTATTTAATGACGTCAGTTCCTGGAATTACCAATGAAGGAATCCCTACTTGAGGGGAACCTTTTGTTTTTCCTTCTTACAAAAACATTGGTCCTCCTCATATTGCTACTTTGAGCCTTCTAGGTCTCATGATTGGATTACCGGTTTGGTTTTTTTCCACTCAGGTAATCCAAATGCAGTTAGTGCTTCATTCACAAGTAGTTCCCCCCAAGAGAATCAACCTCATGTTGATCCTTCACCTTCTTCACCAGTAAGGTCTTCTTCACCTTCTTCGCTTGCAAGGTCGCCTTCCATTTCATATTCTTCGTCAAGTGAAAGTTCTTAAGCTAGTAACCCAGTGAATAAGAAGAAGAAGAAAAGAAAGATTAAGAAGAAGAAAGATAAACAAGGGTAAAAACCTCCAACCACTGTAAAACATATTGGAAAACAACCAGTTACTGTTAATCATGTTGGGAGTGTTGATGATGTCAAGATCACCCAAACAACTTGTAAACCCAAGTACCCTTGCAGGCTTTGTAAGGGTATCCATCTTCTTAAGTATTTCCCTGGTCTATCCAAGGTTATAGAAGTATGATTTACACACCCTGACCAAACCATATCATCAGCCTATGAACAACATCTTGATGAACTCCTGCAAACTAGTCACGATACCGTTGGGAAGAAGAAAAGTAGAGTCAAGTTCCCGTGTGTGTTATGCAAAGGGATTCATCTAAATCACAATTTCCCTCGTATGGACAAAGCCTCGAAATTACTGGAAGACATGACTGTTTCATACGAAAAAGGAACCCTCTGTAGTTCCCTTTAAGATCTTTTCAAACTCTCTAAACATGAAAAGATTGTCGAGCGACCTTGTTCTTTTCACGCTCGTTAAAGTATTTGAAGAAAACATATGTTGAGCGATAGTTTATCTCTTTTTTGGTCTCATCAGACTACTTTATGAAAAACGAACTGAGAGATTTCTCTTTAAGTGTTTTTCAGACTCTATAAACATGAAAAACCCCTGAGTTTTCTTTCTTTGGACTCATAAAACAAACATTGAAAGGCCCATATGGGACCGAACCACTTCTTCTTAGGGTTCATTAAACATACTCTGAAGGACTCATCCGAAGGATGAGATTATATCTACAAGCATATGTTATCCTCCTCAAGCTTGCGTAAAAATAAAGAGGTACTCGCCAGAAATGGTGGGGGAAAAAGTTGGAAAGAATTGTGTCTAAACCTATATTCCATGGAAGAGTCACTTTTGAACATGACACCCTTTCACTCGCTTTGTGTCTAGGTTGGAAAATCCACTTGTCTCTTGATCATACTCCTTTAAGATTACAAATTGGTCTGTGATCCCTGTTGTTGAATCAGTTTTTCCAAGACAGTTTTCGTGTCGTCAATATTTTCAAAGATAATTTCAACCCGGAAAGCCTTCTATTGCATCAGCCATTTCTGTAGTCCTTAATCCTTCTATTACGTCAGCCATCCCTAAGTCAGTCCTAAATCACTTGTTACTCTGATCTACCGCAAATCTTGTTACCTGTTTCATGTCATTGATGTGGGATACATTAAGGCCCTCCTGTGATGAGTCTTTTCCTGTCTACATCAACTCATTATCCAGGAATTAGACTTAGAAACTAATTGGTACCTTGGAACTTGCATGCCTCAATGGCAGGTTTCCTCGCTTTCGACAGTGGGTTTTCATTATTGATCCTTGATCGGAAGATTCCACCGAGTGTTCGACTTGAACTCATTAATTCACATTCGTTGGATTGTTCTAGTGTACCTTGGGATTCATTGACATTAATGGTGATTTCCCTCACACTTGTTAATGATATACACTAATGACCGGTAATCAAGTGGTTTCTACCATGTTTGACTTCAGCACATGTATTCAGATGGTTAGATTCATACTATAGAGTGGTGGATACGAAGACCCTAGATCTTTTCTGACAGATTCAAGTTGTGTTGGATTACATTTAGTTTATACTGTTGCATAGATCCACATTGTATGTCTCATGGCTATTTTCAAATTTGAGTCTTTAACACATAGATCCACAGTTTATTTTTGGTGGATATGTTTAGATTTGAGTCATATTGGCATGGATCCATAGTGTATGTTTGGTGGCCATGACCTGTCTTACTAGACATGGATCTTTGCATGTCGACATTTATGCTTTGAGTCATTTTCATTCTGAGTATGGGAATGCCTACCTTAGGGATGATATATTATTGTACTGTACTTTCTTCTTTGTTGGCAGTTTTTCGACCGACTGTTCCTTGTTCCCTACACACACTCGACAAAGTATTTCAGTTATCACTCTGTTCTAATTTCATTCTTTGGGGGGCTCTCTATTACAAATTATTTTCATCATCCCTATGACCGTTAATGATGTAAACCTATTTGTTTCCTTTAGAGGGGTCAGTAGCCTGAGTTCCTGAAGAGAGAAGGGAGAAAAACTTTTCCTGAGAAAAGAAGTTGTATTTTCCTTTGTAAAAACCCTATAAAAAAGGAAGTTTGCAGGCTACATTATAGCTAGGGTGTGAGAATGCCTGATTCTCATAGGTTGCATCATATTTAGGTCACTAGGAGTTCATAGTGTGCTCTATAGGCAGGGTGCGAGAATGCTTACACGTGGTAAAAATGAGCATTTTCTCAAATCTTCTAGAAAGAGAAACTTCTATGGTGATGTCGCATACGAATGGTTTGGATCTTACTCACTTTCATGATTTAGTGGGATCATCCTAGCCTCCTCACCTTATCCTCTTCAACTTATAAAAGGATAGAAGCTCTCATGGAGAAGGGCTAAGTTGGATTTGGCTTGGAATTATTAGCTTGGTTGGAGTATCTTTGAGTTTTTCCTTTGTCAAGATAGATTGTGAATATTATCAGATCTGTTCTCTTAGAATTCTTGGAATGGAAGTGTGTGGGGAACGAAGGATAGTTGGAAGGTAAACTACAACATCAAGGCCATGGCTATAATCTCTCTTTCACATTTAATATGATACAGTAATATGATTCTTTCCTATAAAGCTGGTTGTGTTTTATTGTATGATTCCTTGATCACATACATAGGTTTATATTGAGTTTATGCTATTGCTATTACTTTGGATGGTTGTGTTCTTTTGCAGTTTCATCATTGTATGAGCATTGGAATGGAGCTAGGATGGCGATTGTGAGAGGAAGAAACATTTAAATGGTATGTCACCCATCCCTCTTTAGTTAGTAAATTCAATATCTAAAACTTAAGGAAAGCACCATGTTCTAATGTGTTTTGTTCTAGATCTAGGTGGATCTAGGGAGATCTGTTAGTGTTTGCACCAACCGATTTATTCAATAACAGTGTTGGTGGGGAATAGGAATCATGAGGAATACCATTGAATAAGCATTCTCAAACCATGTGGGATGTCAAATTCTAGGATTACTTGTAGCACAAAAAATGACAAAATTTTGTATTTTTATTTTTTATTGTGTAGAAATCAAAAGTCATGGGGCTTGTTATTATTTGCAAGTGGGTTAACACTAGTGTTTTATAACTCACCTTTTCTTTGTAGTTTTCCTAAAAATGAGGATAATTTTTTGTGTTGTAATAGAAGAAGAAACCAATAGAGTTGTTGAAGAAATCGAGCACAAGTCATTTCTCGATGTCTAATGAAAATTATTTCTCATGCCCCCATGGGTAAAACCTAACATGGAAAATGGTGCATTGGGTATAGGGACATGTCTTTTAAGAGACTCCTAATGGTCCATAACCTTAGTTAACTCATCTCTGCTTGAATGTTATCTAAGTTTATTACGCAACATGAGTCCAAAACCATGACACGATTTCCCTCAAATGTACCTAGTAGCCTTCCCTCATTGAATACTTGATGGAGGGTGCTCCCCTTCTCAATACCAACATGCATATTCTATATTAGATGGAATTTAAGTGTGTTCCATAAATATTTAGGTCCTAGTGTGTTGGTGGATTTTATAACTTGTGATTTCCTCTCTACAAAAATCTCACCATGAACCCAAAACCACATTGGATATAAGTGCATTGAGAGGTTTACTAATGCTAAGGGTTA
This sequence comes from Picea engelmannii, assembly GCA_009831015.1. NCBI lineage: Eukaryota > Viridiplantae > Streptophyta > Pinopsida > Pinales > Pinaceae > Picea > Picea engelmannii. Next base: position 82,116 of record ML821703.1, on the reverse strand, counting down.
AAAATATGCTAGTGTGGGAAGGAAGAGGATGTGTACCTAGTTTTTGTAGGGTTCTTACCCAACATATCTTTCCTAAAGGTTAGTGGCTGCAAAGGAGGTACATGTGGGATCCCTATTTTCTAGCAGTGTGAATGTATAGATAAGATATAAATTGCGACAAATAAAAATATCTCTATTGTAGTTGTTATATATATTAAAGAACAAAGATGTTTAAGGCCCTCAATGTGTAATATGTGTAAATTCTAACCTTGTACAATATCTACTGCAAACTGATATTCAGAAAAGAACAGAAAAGATACAATGGCAAATACAAACATTACACGGAGATTTTTCACGTGGAAACCCAAACCAGGAAAGCCAGCATATAGTATATTCATACATTGTGTTACATTGTTTACAATACAATATACATATAGGAGCCAGTGGCATCCAAAACCCTAACCCAATGACCTGGATTAGTCCAAAACCCTAATTCATTAACCGGAAATAGAAAACCATCGGCAAAAGACCATGTGCCAAAAAACCACCTAATATCATGTGGTCCCGAAAATATGTCGTCCCGGTAATATGTTGTCCCAGAAATATGTCAGCCTGAAAAAAAAAATTCGGGGGCACTACCCCCGAACCCCCGCGCGGGGGGCTCCGCCCCCCTACACCCCCCTGTAAAGAATATAACACATACCCAACAATATGAAAGTTATGTTTAAGGCCCTCAATGTGTAATATGAAAGTTATTTTTAAGGCCCCGAATGTGTTGTGAACCAATATCAGACCAAACAATCATGGAATAACCATATACATTCGACCAAACCCTAAATTTAGTATGAGCATCATCAGAAACCTATTGAAATGCTAATATCTGATTGCGGATTTTGAGATCTTGGAATCCTAAAGACCTCTTATTCAAACATTTGTGTGGAAATAAGGAGTCCAAATTTATTCATTCATTTTCCAAATCGAAACTCTCAGAATGAAATTACTCACCATTCTTTGTTCCTTGTGAATATTGGCTTGAGTTCGAGGTCTCTATCTCCTTACGCACATAGTGGCTCGAGGTCTATGTCTCCTTGCACTACAATGGCCGAGTTCACTTTATCCTTGCACCAGAGTGGCCGAGGTCACTTTCGCCTTGCAACTTAGTGGTGAGGTGACAATTGATGATGATATTTCAGGGGTTGGAATGGCTCTGGTATTGAGAAACGAAGGTCCCGAAACCCTGGATGGCTATCGAAGCAAAGCCTTTGAAATGGGAATGGGAAAGTAGGCAAGAGAGACAAACCTCAATTTCCTAAGAATCTCTTTAGTATACCTGCATATCCTAACAAGAGTGAAATACCAACCTATGTGAATCAAAATGCACAAATGTTGATGATAAAGACCTGAAATTTGTGAATGTCATATAAAATCCTTTTTAGATTGTCACAAAAATGAATTTGAAAACTAGAACAAATTTGTAATAAAGGACTTGGGCAATATGTGCTATATGATTTCAATACACTAGAATTAAGTATTACCTATACATCATTTCCAACTAGACAATTTAAAGTCAATCTATTGAGAGTTATGGTAAAATAATAAAATCATTGATTAGAGTAGTTGTTATGAAACATAATGAAAATTTGAGTGTGTTGAATGTAATTTAGCAAAGGAGTTTAGTGTGTGAGAGTCAAAGTGTGTGTGCAAATAGGAGAAAAGAATAATATCTGCTTGACAACAATTTAGCACAAGCCTACCTTGAAGTCAATGTTGATATGGCACAACATAAGTGAATTAGCACAAGATAAGATGTGGGGATGATTATTGATGAAGTAATGACTTTCTCAATGTTAATATAATGCACATAGTCAATTTTTATACATGGGTTTTTAAGCATCACCCTAATAATTCTAATCAACTTAGTTGAATGTAATCATAGACCTTGATTTCATGGAACAAACACAAAAACCCTAGGTAATTTTGATCCTTGACATGGTCAACGTGGA
>ML821703.1:46003-80034 GCA_009831015.1 Picea engelmannii | reverse complement strand
AAAAAAAATCAACCTTTATGTATACATGATGATGAACCATATTACATACCTTAGGATCTATGTCATACAACTGTTTGACAAACCATTCAAAACCTTTAAGTTCACCAACAATAATGTAGCAGAAAGAAGGTTTGCTTTTGAACCTTCATAAAGTGGTTTTTCCACCTTCTCTAGTAGAGGCACGTCAAGATCACCAATGTCCTCATCATCATCCTCGTTTGATCGAGCGAACAAGTCTTGGATCAATTCATTTGTCCCATCGTCTTCAACTATATTGTTATTATCGTCATCTTCTTCCATAGGATTATTAACTTGATCTTCAATATTCGACACTCCAAATTCCTCGGCACCTTGTAGTACAACATAATTTCTGCTAGTAATTGGTGCATTCAGACACTTAGGGGGCCAACCAGACTTTATAATTACAAACAATCATGGAAAATTAGTGTACTCCATAAGAAATATTTAAGCAATATAAAATTTTATAAATACAATCAATATAAACATATAATAATGAATATATAGTTTACCAAGGGACAATATTTGTTTGGTCCACCTTCAATGTGCCCATGGGTTCTGCAATGTCTTATAGCTGTTTGTATTAAAATTCTTCTGACTTTTGTGCTCTCGCATTTAGCGCAAGGGAAATAACATCTCTCGTCACCTTGTCCATAATATCTCCACATTCTTCACCACAACCAAAATATTGAGACGATTATGTTATAAAGTTTAGTGATGATGTGATAGATCTATTCAATTCTTGAAATGCAATATACCAAACCATACAATATATTTTACCACATAAGCTTCAAAGCTTCACCATAACCAAGTAACATAATCAAGCGACATAATAGAACTTGGGAAAGCGATCAAGTCACATATAAGCATGGAAAAATTAGCATGTTCACAGATGAAAAAAAATCTACATAAACGTATAAGGTTATAAAATATTAAAGGAGACAAAAAAATAAAAAATATTTAACTAACCTTCAAAGTCTAAAATCCTCTTGCACGCCTTGAACAATGATCACAAAACTAAGTTCTGTAGATCACAAAACTAAGTTCTGTATATCAAAGATCAGTTCGATCTCTTAATCAAAAAGCAAACCTTCACATGAAAACAAAGATTAGTAGAGCTACAACACATAAAATATGTCGCAACTATAACAAATTAGTTCAAATTTGGTTCAAATTAACTAATTTATAGATTCGTCATCGTCGGAATTCCTACGACTATAACCCTAAATTAAGGTTGACAATTTTGAAATCAATGAACGTTATGTTGACCTACAAATGGATATATTAAAGTGTTGGAACTGGGCATTGTACTTCCAATGAACTTAGAACATGTCGGAAATCTGACGTTATCGGGACTAATTTAAAAAAAAAAGCAGTAAAATTTCGTTTTCTAATTTTTTTTTTGAAAAAAAAGTTTATTTTATCATAATCGTCATAATAGTTCATCAATTTTTTAGCCTATATGTAATAGTGCTACAATGATGAATTCCTTTTCTGGTGGTGTCGAAAGGTCATAGCCATTGACGACTACTATTATGGTGGGATAGCTTACAGAGGGGATTCAAACATGCCTTTTCCACCAGTTTCTGCCTATGGTGATATTGGTAAGAAATGTTTTTATATATTTCCTTTATTTTATTTTTCAATAAAAATAAAAAACACAAATATTTGCGTATCGTATCAAGTATTAAAAATTTCTTTTTTACACAGATCTAGCTTCTCAATGGTTAGAGGGATTCCTACGACATCAATGGAGGATTCAAGGATATTATCATGTGGGAGGACATGTAAAGAGAGTGTTGCAGAATGTGAAGGGGAACCTATCTCGATTAACACAAAATATTCCTATAGTTCAAGTGGAGGCTCTGCTAGAGGCTATGCAACGATAGGTGGTCGGTGCACCCTATGTGTGGGTGCGACTCTTTTGGCATATCACAAAATCTTTACTGTGCTATCATAATACACATTTGGCATGACAAGCATATATTCCATGGTCATATTATGTACCAACAATATATGTATTTTGAGGGTGTGAGCCCCATTTGTACTATGACACCATATTTTTTGAAAGGATGAAATATTAAAAAAATTGTTCTTCATCTTTAATTATATATGTTACAATGTGTACATGCATGAATGTGTTTTCCTTTCTTAGTTATGTGACAAATTCCAATCTAAAATATAATTATAATATGCATAGGATACATGATTAGAACTTATAGGTATGATATTATAAATAATAAAATCAAAGTATTGTTCTAACACTCGTACCGATAGGAAACATCAGAGTAGATTAGGATCTCGCACACAGTAACTATCGTTTATCTGACATATGACTAACTGGGAGTACAAGTGAACCTATAAAAACCAACACCATGTGAGATGACACCACATAATCTCTCTATAATGACAGTATACCCAACCACATTATTCATTGATGGCTCCATTTTCGATTGGGGAAAATTGATTTCCATTGAAATCTCTTCCTAATTGTCACAATACACAAAGGATAAAAAAATCTTTATGGCCTCTTATTTGGTATTCATGGTACAAAATTTCTATCAATTTCCTAAATTTTTCATCTACAAGAAGGTGAATTGTGAATTTGACCCAATGACCTTTTCGTTCCAAGCATTATGGAGGCACAAGGATTCCCTACATTTTTATGAAGTTTTCAATGACTTTGTCTCAGTTTTTAAAAGATTCTTGTTTGGAAAAGATACTCCAATAATATCCACCGAGGAAAGTAAATTCTTGGCTAAAAATCAAACCTTGGAGAAAATGGAGAATTACAATGCTATCATTGTTTTTGGTTCTAAGGAAAATCCCTCCTTTCTTCCTTGCCATATATCTGACATAATTTTCATTACAGAAGTTGAAAGGAAATATAATTTATGGTTACACTTTTTTCATAAGAAATCAAAAAATAAATTCATACCCTTTCCTTGGAAAATTGGGGTCTTGGTATTTAGAAATATGAACAAAATCGATGAATTTGAAACCCACTTCCACAACCTGAATCTCAAGTATGATGAAAGGATAAAAGGTTTTGACCCTAACAAATTTTTTGTGGAACATATGTTAACAATTGCTTTTAGAAATTCATTTATCCACACTGATCTAGGAGAAGAAGAAAATAATAACTTGGGCACTTTTATTCACATTGTTGGCAACTTGGAGACGGTACTCAATACCAATGAATTTTACAAATAGAAAGGAAAGGATCCTAGTGAGAAGAGTGCCTAGTCCCCAACTGTTACTTCCAATACTACAACATCTTGGAGTAGTGCTCCAATGGCCCACCCATCTAGAAAAGTGATCAATAGTAGTTTAGGTGGAGGAGGAGACAAGAACAACCCTCAATGAAAAATTGAAAGCTCACATAAACTCCCTCCGAGGAAGAAGAATAATAATATTTTACAAGAGGAAGAAGAGAATTGCATCAAAAGTGACATCAACAACTTCTCCCTCGAATATATGGAGCTCGAGGCTAACATAGAGAAAATGATCCCTAACATTGATCATCCACGAGGCATGATCCACCAAAATCCTTCATTGGAAATTGTTGAGAATGAGACCTTCGATGAAGAAGAGTCATTTGTATTTCACAACGTTTTCTTTGATAGCAAATCTAAGAAATTAATTATTGAGAAGAGTGATGTGAAGAATAAAAAAGGGAAATCTCATGCAGAGGTTAACCTAAGAAATATGCATCCTTCCCAGATTTCCAAAATCCATAGAGCAACTGATGATGCATTGGACGACTCCATTGGTGGTCTTGAAAAAAAAATACAAAGTTAAAGGAAAGGATTAAGGAATTAGAAGAGACTTTGATGCCTCTTGTAGAGTTGACTATGGTATGACCTAGGTTCTAACTAATATATTAGCAACAAACCCTTATACCATCCATCCCTCTAGATAGTAGAAGGAAACACAATGCACAGAGTTCACTATGTAGTCTCACTTGAGATGGCTTCTATGGGTGGCCATAAGACTCACATATTTGCATACGAGGGATGGGATGAGTTTTTCCGAGAGGCATTTAACCTACTTATTGTTAACCTTCAAACACTCATTAGATCTTATTCCCAACCACTATCACCACAATTATAATATGAATTTGTTACTCATTATAGTTGCATTTAATCATAAACAAGTATTAATCTATTGTAACACAAGATTCTGATATAAACACTCACTATAGCATTCATTTATTTAGTGTTATTCTGCAGATTCCATTAGCTTATTCTTACTGTGTAGTGTTCATTCCTCTATCATATAACATATTCATCATACAAACTCATTAAATAAAATACAATAATGGAAACTGCATATAGTCACATAAAACACAGATGTACCATGGTTCACCCCCCCTAGGGATACGTCTACAAATATTTGTCGATTGGGCTCTTTATTCATATTCTCTTCAAATCGAGTGTTGTGCAGTGTACAATTCTTCCATCATTGCGTTAAATATCCATAGATCACTAAACTCTCTGTGAGATCTTCTATTCAACCCAAAATACGTAATAAAATCTCAACAATACATATGTCTACCCAAAAGGACAACAAACCTGTCATCATCCTAATACATTCTACTTATACAAAACTAGGACACAGTCCTTACAAAAACCCTAACCCTAAATGGATTATGTTTTTCCACTTTCTCTTTGACTTAATCTTGATTGTTCCTCGATCCAACCATTGCTCCAATTCAACGCTTCCTCACTTTTTAACTACTCCGCAACAGTTTTTCCACTTTGTAAAAGCTTTTCTCGGCACTACTTTTTTCTCTTTTTTCGGCGTTGCTTTAATTTCTTAAAAAATTATTCAATTTTTCCCAAAATTGACCTATGCCAATAGGTCTCCCACACTGACATCTTGACTCATCCGGAGTCACTCACAGACTCCAACATCTTTCACTTCCTATGCCAATGCTTCATATATCTATGTTATCTACTTGCATTGGTCCTGAGCTTGGATGCTCTTATCTTTCATGGCCTCTATAACCTGCTCGGTGACTCGAGGTATTAATGTCTCTCCCCCCTCCAAGCCTATATTCTCTATGCTCAATTTCATTGCATCAATCTCTACGACCAACTACTCCACCTTCTCCTACAAGGGATCCAACTGAGCCATTGAATGACCTCCACCATTTTTTCCTTTACACGTAGGATCTTCATCTCTGTAGCCATCTTGATCTTCTATGGAAGTGACATTGTCTTCTATCGTTTCTTTACATATTCGATTAATGCATGGAATTTTTCTTCCTTCCCTTGCAGCTCTTGTAGGGTCCCATCCTCTAATAGGTGTTTCCATAGTTGGGCGCTCTTTTCACACAGCTCTATCATTCTATGTATATTATGCTTGATATTATCTATAGATGTTGTTGCGTCCTACTCCCTTTTTTATATGACTTATCGAGGAGTAATAGGCATTGTGCACTCCTCCAAATCCTTGATTTGTTCCTTACACTTCTCCACAGCCTGCGTTATTTTCCTTATATTCTCTTCTGAAGATGCTCCCTCTGATTCAGCATTGTCTGATATGGCTTGAAATACTACATTTATATGTTTCTACACCACGTCCAATTTTGTTGTGCTAACTTATTCTATTTCCATTCTTAGCTAAGTTCCTCCTTTAGCACGGTATTGTCTTCCAGCACCAATTGTAAGTTCGTCGGATCATACCTTTCTGTGGACCGAATCTCCTACACGATGCTAACCTATAATTTATACAACGCATTTGTTGGAATATTAGGAAAATCCAAGTCCAATGTCTCAATGTCTTTTAGGGGCTTCTATTCGGTCTCCTCATGAATAAACAACATCTCGGGTAAATTTCACACAAGAGATGTTATGATGAATAAACAACATATCAGACATCATGATTTTCATTGTCTCTCCAGAAATTGTTCCTTCTCCAGTCTGCACTGGTTTATATTTTTGTTGCATCTATGACCTTATCTTCAACTTCTCCAACGTAGTTTTCACTTCATGTATCTACTCCAGAATCAACACTCTATGATTCTCGACATTCTCCCATACTTTTGACAGTTGATCTTCGACTTTGGTGGCTATCAGCTCCACATTGTCTACTGATGTTTGCATTGGATTTTTGTGGGCCTTAGCCTTCTTTCTAGAGGCCCTTGCTTGCTCCCTTGTTCTCTTATTTTTGGCGTATAATTTCTCAGATTCCTATGGAATCTATGTATCCATGTGTGCATCCTCCCTAATTTATTCCTCCATAGATTTCTTCTATGTCTATGTTCCTATTTCTTTTGTTCCCACCTGCTTTGTTGGACTTCTTGGTGCCTTCTCTAGGCATGGTGGATATCATATGGAACCACACTTGTGATTTATTTGGGGTCCTTATTTTCTTTTGAATGGGGTTGCTTGTCCCCACTTGGCCCTATGCGACATTCTTCTTATTACTGGCGTCATTCCTTCCTGTCTATTGTGTGGGGACTATTCTACCCTGCATATGTGTTTATATTGCTGGCACTATTTTTCGGATCATTGGAACTTTCCACTCCTCAAGCCACTCCTTGAACTCTATCTGGATATCTTGCATTGTCGCGTAGTAAATCAACTATAGCCACTTCTTGGTTGGATCCCTCTTTTCCTATAGCCACACGCTATGGCCTGATGCTTGGAAATTTTCTATCTGTCCAAACTCCTGGACAGTTTTTGGGGAAGTCCTCCATGTATCTGCTAAACGGTTCTGGATCTCCATCAAGTATAAAGAGAATATGTCATTGTTTATTTTCTTTTCCATTCGGTCTTCTTTTCTTCGAAGTGACGTATAGTGGGTTGCACCACACTTTCTTGTCCTCTGTAGGAACATATTATATGCTGGTTCTTTCCATCCTACTAAGGAAATGAGGATGAGTAACCATGAGTAGTGGAACTCAGATCCCCAATCATGCATGTCCTTGCAATCCTCCAAGAATGAGTTAAGTAGATAAGGGGCACAACTCATCGATATCACCTTCACGCACTACGTTGTAGCTGCTACAACTCTTGCAGGTACTTCCTCCTTTCTGCACTTACACATCAATTTGCAACATAACATCCTTGTCACAATCCTCATTGCCGGATCATTGATGTCACTAATCCTGATTCCCCTGCAACTTGTCTCCACACAATACTTTTCCTTTATTTCGTCGGAGATGGCTTTTTCTTTAGTCTTGTCCTCTAAGTACTTCTCTAGATTCTCCCCATTCATGGGTAGCCCTATTATTGCTATGATCAAATCAACGTTGATAGGTATTGGCCTATCCATCCATATAATTCCTCCATGCACCCTTTCTAGGATTTGCTTCACACATCCATTGATGTGTTTACCATGCCCGAAGTACGGTATATAGAGTAAATTCATTATTCCTATGTTGTAGAGCCCTAGGATCCACTGCACATGCTCCAACTATGGTGCACCTAATGGGTCATCTTGCCTGCTCTCCAACTAGTTATGTGGCACCAAATATGGGAACTTGATTGCTTCTGCAACATCATGATTAGATTATTTGATGTTATCTACTCCTCCCACCATCTCATCCTCGACCTTCACTCCCTTAGGTATATTTGGCATCATGATTTCCAATTCCGCCTAGGTGCACGATATTCCTTGCGCACTGCTCTTAGCTCGTGGCTTCTTCTTCCCCTGAGGGGATGACACCCCAACCTATGGTATTCCCTGACAGTCTGTGTCATTCTTGGATTCTATCTCTAGGCACTATTGTGCTAAATATGTGGCCCTTTCTCCATGTTGTGGCCCTTTTCACATGAATCTGTTGGATTTTGTTTTCTCTACGTCCTCCTCTAGCTACTTTTCCTCCTATGTTGGGTTTTGTTCCTCCTCCATATGCGTGGTATTAGGCCCATAATGACGCAAACCCCCTACCCTCAGGACTAGATCTACACAAGATCGTTCTAATTCTCCTCTGAGTCGGATTGACTCTTCAATTTCCCTACCAGAAATTCTCACACACACAAGAATGTATCCATAGGTCCTTCCTGAAAAACCCGCCATATCCAACTTAACTCCAGGTGTGAGCCTTACACTTCCATACGACCACGACCTAGTCCTTGCACAAAAGCCTTTCACAATTCACATGTTCGCGGGTCGAAGACCCTCGACTTTTCTTCACCAAACACCGATACCCGATATGCGATAGGATATGGCTCCTCCTTGTTAGCACCCTCCACACGTAACCGTTGGCTAGAGCTAAGCACTAACCTCACTCGCAACTCATGAGTTTGTGATTTGAAGGGTTGAACCTCCAAGCCCTTCTTTTATGAAACTCCAAGACGCGAAAGTCAGAGAAGATTTGACTCCTTCAGTAATTCTCATAGCTCACAACTTCACGAATTGGTTTTTTGAGCATTTGTGCTCCTTTCTTATGAGAACCTGAAGAACGAAAAGTCAACAAGGTGTTGACTCCCTCTAAGGTGATGAGTGTCCACCTGTCAACCATGCGGTCCCCACTTGATGGATGTGCCACGTGTTAGCCCGAGACCTCGGCCCTCGTCCCTTCACGACTTCTGCAGTCGAAACTGATTCTTCCCAACCTCTGAAACCCCGATATGCAATATCGACAAGAGGTTCTGATCCAATGGTTGTTCCTACTTATTGCTACTCAGGAGTTCACGCAACCAAAGGATTTGGTCTGCCCTCCGAACTCACGAACCTCGAGTTTTAAAGAAAGATCCAATAGTCCAAACTTGCCATGATCGACAGTCTTCATTGACTCTTGACACCAGAGTGGTGGGTTTGTCCAACTCCTAACCACCCTGCATCTTTACTGGATCCTACAGTCCCCATAATTTCATGAGTTCTCCATGGAGAATTCTGACCTTTCGATTCCTTCCTCTGAATCTCTGGCCCAAATTGACTCGATGTTCTTTCTTTGGGACTTTACTTCTACAAGATGATTTCTCTTCTTATCTTCCTTTGAACATTTCAAAGGCGTTGAACCTCTTAAGATTTTACTTGTAAACTCAAGTCTCTAAAAGGACTCCTGCACGAACTCCTTGCGGAAATCTTTCAAATAACTTCTAATTATTTGAGTTCTCAACTATGTGCACTCTTTGCAACAACAGTCCCTCCACCTTCACCTTAGTTAATAACTTCTAAGGCTTCAACTAGCCTGCACACACCTTGCAGGACTCTGTGCTTCACCTACACTTATGTTGGAATGAGAACAATGGTATCCCTCCTGAGATTTCTGAGATAAAACTCATAACTCTTGTCAACGCACACCTTGCAGAAATTTCACTGCAATCCTTGCAGGAACTCTCTCATGAAGAGAAACAATTGAACCTCATTCTACCCTCTCAGACTTCATACATTCAACATGAAATCATACATCCCACACAGTATTGAAACAAATGCATAACAGAGAAATGAAACAACTGTAAACATATCATTTAACAAAGGTAAGCAGTAAACATCATAACACCATGAAAGTTGAGTCGAAGCTTCATATATTAACTCAATTGCTCCTGTACATGGGTTCTTCTCTACAACTCTCTGTTACAGCTCTCCAGATTATGAATTCTGAATGATAATCAAAAGTTACAATAATAAAAGGGTGAGGGTTTCTATATTCATTTTCCCTCCTATGCTCTAAAACTGTCAAATCAATCATTCATATCTACTTACTTTTACATTAACAAACTTAAATTCCTTAATACAATTGACATATGGGAGTAATTTCCCTAGGTCTATTCATATCTCCAAGACATAAATGCAAGTATGCTCCTCCTAACTATTAAATTAATGCTTTTGGTTTCAAAATTCAAAATGGTTTTCATAAAAATGTGCCCCTTTTCTTCATCCGCACGTCCAACTGTTTCATTGGCTAGGTGCGTGCCTTGGCTTTGTTCGATGCTCCTGCATCATACTCCCTCGCTTGAAAATTTTCATGAACTCTTGTTCATGATCTCTTGCACGGTCTGTCCATGCTTTTGAATTTATGTTTCATCCTCCCAACTGGCATCCTCAACTGGATGCCCCTTCCACTTGACCAAGTATTCAAAGTACTCTTTTCTCCTGCTCTTTTTGCTAACCCTTTTGTCAATTATGTTTTCCATCTATGGATTTTCAGCTACAAGCATTTGTTTTTTCCATTGAATTTCTTTATGTTCCTTCTCTGCTCCTTGTTCTTCAGCTTTGTGAGGGTACAAATCCACAACATTGAATATCAGTGAGATTCCCACCCTATTGGGTAATTCAATTTCATATGTGTTTGCCCCAAATTTCCTTATGACCTTGCATGGTCGAATCTTTCTCATCTTCAGTTTGTTATGTGTTCCCCTCGAGAACCTCTCCTTCCTCAAATGTGCAAGAAGCAGACCAACAACTTCAAATTGAAGTTCTCGCCTGTATTGATCTACTCTTTGCTTGTATTCTTGACTTGAACTCTGCAATCACTCCTTAATTCAGCTGTGAAGCTCCTTCATTCATTCTGCAAAGTCCTCTGTACTAGCACTCTTGAATTCATTTTGTTCTAAACCTTTCAATTCAGAAACTCCACTTGGATGCATTCCATATACAATTTGGAATGGACTCTGCCCCGTGCTTTTCTTAAGAGAATCATCTGTTAAGAGAATCATTATAAGTGAATTCCGCTTGTGGCAGAATGTGGTCCCATTGACTATGGTGTTCAGTCACTAAGCTCCTCAACAAATATCCCAAGCTCTTGTTCACGACCTCTGTCTGTCCATCCGTTTGAGGATGATATGTTGAGCTAAAAGACAAACTTGTCCCCATATTTTTCCATAATGTCCTCTAGAAATTCCCTACGAACTTGGTATCTTGATCAGACACAATACTCTTTGGCAAGCCGTGAAGTTTGATGACCTCCTTGAAAAACAGGTTCGCAATATCAGTTGCTTCACTAGTTTTCTCGCATGGTATGAAATGTGCCATTTTTGAAAATCTGTCGACTACCACAAAGATTGAATCACATACTCTTTTTTTTCTTGGCAGTCCCAATATGAAATCCATGCTCACTGCATCCCATGGCCTTTCTGGTATGGGTAATGGTTGATATAACCCTATGTTCTCCCTTTTCCCTTTTGTGTGCTGACAAATTCTACATCTGTCCACAAATTTCCTAACATCTGTCCTCATCCCTGGCCAAAAATATGAGCCATTCAACTTTGAGAACATCTTATCATGACCGAAGTGTTCGGCCAATCCTCCACTATGTTTTTCCTTCAGTAGGTTCTCCCTCATGGAGCATTTTGGAATACATAGTTGATTTCCCTGGAATAATAACCCATCATGGATCATATAGTTGGTCCATTGGATTCTATCCCTGAGAACTGGATTCTTAGATGCTTCATATGCCTCCATAAAATCTGGGTCATTTCTATACATTTATTTGAGATTATCAAAACCTAAAGTCTTGACTCTGAATTCTTGCATAAGCAAACATTTCCTGCTCAAAGCATCAACAACTTTGTTAGTAGTTCCTGAAATATGCTTAATCACAAAAGTAAAATTATGCATGTATTCAACCCATTTAGCATGCTTTTGGTTCAACTTCTCCAGTTGAGTCACGAATTGTAAAGCATGATTATCACTGTACAAAACAAACTCTTTAGGAACCAAATAATGTCACCATTTCTTCAGTGCATGTATGACTGCATAGAATTCCTTGTCATATGTTGAGTACTTGATCTTCGCTTCATTCATTTTTTCATTGAAGTATGTGATCGTCATGTCATCTTGACTCAAGACTACTCCAATTGCAAATCCACTTGCATCACATCTGACCTGGAATGTCTTGCTAAAATCTGGCAAAACCAGAATTAGTTGCTCAGTGATCTTCTTCTTCAGCAGATTGAAACTCTTCTCTACTTCCCTCGTCCAGTGAAAAGACTTCTGTCTCTTCTTCACCGTATCCATCATTGGTGCACTAATTCCACTAAAGTTTCAGATGAATTTCCTGTAGAAACTTTCCAAACCATGGATGCTTCGAACTTCAAACACACTCTTCGGCGATGGCCAATTCTTAATTGCATGTACCTTTTCTGGATCCATCTTCAACTCATTTGCAGAGATAACAAAACCGAAATAAATGAGTTTCGTCCTCATAAATGATGATTTCTTCATATTTTTCAACAATTTCTCTTGTTGTAATCTCTTCATTACTGCAACTAAATGCTTCAAGTGCTTTGCTCTTGTTTTGCTGAAAATTAATATAGCATCAAGATATACAATGACGAATTTCCCTATGAAATCCTTCAGGACTTCGTTCATTAATCTCATGAAATTATTGGGCACATTCGTTAAGCCAAATGGCATGAAAAGACATTCATATAGCCCCTCATTTGTCTTCAATACTGTCTTCCATTCATCACCTTCTCTCATCCTAATCTGATGATATCCGCTTTTCAAATCAATTCTTGAAAAAAACTTTGCTTCACTTAAGCAATCCATCAAGTTGTCCATCCTTGGTAATGGAAATCTTTATCTGATGGTAATCTTATTGATCACCCTTGAGTCTGTACACATTCTCTAGCCTCCATCTTTGTTTGGGTTGAGCACTGTCGAAACATCGCATAGACTCAAGCTTTCTCGAACCAATCCTTTGTCCATTAAGTTCTGGACATGTCTCTTAACTTCTTCATTTTTCTATGGAATCAATCGATATGCTTCTTTGCTTGACTAACTAGCTCCAGGTATAATATCAATATGATGGCTTATACTTCTGATAGGTGGCAATGAACAAGGTAGTTTGTCTACTAATATATCAGCAAATTCTTCCAGCAACTTCTGGGTTTCTTCTGGTAAATCATCTATCCTCGTACTAGTCAAAACAATTCTGGGCTTCCTGACCACAATGAATGGTGCGTTCTCCTTCTTCTTAACCTCATTAAGAAGTTCCTTCCCACTCATGATAAGTACAATGTATCTCATCTCTGTTTTCACCTCTTTATCTTTAATTGGCAGCAACATGTGAGTCCTACCATTTTTCTCCAGGGTGTAAGTGTTCTTTCTCCCATCATGAACTACATTTTTATCATATATCCATGGTCTACCTAGTGATAGATGACAAACATCCATGGGAATGACATCACATAATATTTAATCCTTATATCCTCCTATTTTAAATTCAACTAAACACTGTTTAGTGACATTTTCCTGATGTCCTTTTTGTAGCCATGAAACTCTCTATGGGCTTGGATGTACAACCATTTCCAACTTCAGCTTTTCTACCATCTCTGTAGATACAATATTGTTTGTGCTACCTCTGTCCACTATGACCTTCCATGCCCTATCTTTAGTTTTGCAAGAAGTCTGAAATAGACTGTTTCTTTGGGTTGGGTTCTTTGCCTCCTTCTCTGGCTTCACGAGAACTTTCCTCATCATTAAGGATCTTCTGCCTTTAGCATCTTCTGCCTCAATATTCCGCCCTTGAGCTTCGGAAATGTGAGTTTCACCACCATATTTCTTCTTATCTGGACACTCATATGATTTATGTTCGATTTTTCCACTGACAAAGCATTTTACTTCACCGCCTCTACCTCTTCCTCTTCCTCTAGCTTGAGGAAAAGTATTTCTATCAACATACTGCCCTCTCTATGAGCTTCCTCCTCTCTCAAGTTTATTTTGAGGTTTCTTCCTCTCTTCTTTAGATTTCTGAGTTCTATCTGGGGCAATTGTTTTGTCTCTGGCTTGACTTCTGCCTCGGCCTCTTTGACCTTGCTTTCGGCTTAGCTTCTCTTCAACTTTCAGAGCCATATGATAAGAATATTCCACATTCTAAATGGTCATCATGCTCATCTCATCTTGAATTTCATATCGTAGACCATTCATGTACTTGGTGACTTTTTCATCATCGCTCTCACGATGACCTTCTCTAATGTTTATCTTGTAGAATTCTTCAGTGTATTCTTTCACTGACATCAGCTTCTGTCTAAAATTATGCATACTCTGAAACAGAGTGATTTGATAATCCCTGGGTATAAATTTGGCTTCCATCTTTGCAACCATTCTATCCCAGCTTCTGATTTTCTGCTTGCCTTTGCAACGTCTGTCAGCCTGCAGTTCATCCCACCACAGTGCTGCATGCCCTTTAAGTCTAGTGACGACATGTTTGACTTTCTTATATTCCTTGACATCCTCGTAGTTGAAGTATTTGTCTAGATATATAATCCAATCTAGAGGCTCTTCAACATCCAAGTTTCCATCATACATGGGAATCTCCATTTTTTCTCTGGCACCTATCCTAGCAACAACCCTGAATAGGCATTCATCTACAGCATCTTCGACTGTGACTTCTTCTCCTTCGTTTCCAACTTCATTTTTAGTTTCAGCTTCACTGATATCCCCAGTGTCAATTGTGTGCCTCTGTTCTGTCTCCATGGAATCAAGCCTAGCATGTCATTCACATGTTTCTCTTTCCACTGCTGGATTAGGCATTGGCATTGGCCTGTCTCTTCTTCTTGGCGGCATGGCTGAAAATTGTTCCTCTTTTCTCTACTATAGAAAGAAAAGACTTGTTATACAGCTCTGATACCACAAATGATGTGTATCCGAGTATTCTTCTTCCTCCTTCTTCTTTTGTCTGCAATATACAAACAAATTCAAGATTTAATACCACAACTGATGTTGACCCCCTGCCCTCGAGCCGAGATCCACACAGGATCATTCTAATTCTCCTCTAAGTCAGATTGACTCTTCAATTTCCCTACAGGAAATTCTCACACACACAAGAGTGTATCCATAGGTCCTTTCTGAAAAATCTATCCTGTCCAAGTTAACTCCAGGCATGAGCCTTACACTTCCATACGACCATGACCTAGTCCTTGCGCAAATTCCTTTCGCAACTCGCATGTTCGCGGGTCGAAGACCCTCGACTTTTCTTCACCAAACACTGATACCTGAGATGCGATGGGATATGTCTCCTCCTTTTTAGCACCCTCCATGCGTAACTGCTAGCTAGAGCTAAGCACTAACCTCACTTGCAACTCATGAGTTCGCGAGTTGAAGGGTTGAACCTCTAGGCCTTTCTTTAATGAAACTCCGAGATGCAAAAGTCAGAGAAGATTTGACTCCTTTAGTACTTCTCGTGGCTTGCAACTTCGTGAGTTGGTTTGTTGAGCCTTTGTGCTCCTTTCTTATGAGAACCCGAAGCACAAGAAGTCAATAGGGTGTTGACTCCCTCCCAGGCGACGAGTGTCCACCTGTCAACCATGCGGTCCACACTTGATGGACGTGCCACATGTTCACCCAAGACCTCATCCCTCAGCCCTTCATGACTTCTGTAGTAAAAAATGATTCCTCCCAACCTCCAAAACCCTAATACACGACATAGAAAAGAGGTTCTGATCCAACGGTTGTTCCTACTTCTCGCTACTCAGGAGTTCACGCAACCAAAGGACTTCGTCTGCCCTCCGAACTCACGAACCTTGAGTTCAAAAGAATGATCCAATGGCCAAAACTGACCACGATCAATGGTATTCATTGATTCTTGACACTGGAGTGGTGGGTTCATCCAACTCCTAACAACCCTGCAGCTTTACGGGATCCTACGGTCCCCGCAACTTCGCGAGTTCTCCCTGGAGAATTCTAACCGTTCGATTCCTTCCTTTGAATCTCTGGCCCAAATTGACTCAACATTCTTTCTCTGGGACTTAACTTTTGCACGATGATTTCACTTCCTATATTCCTTTTAACACTTCAAAGGCACCGACCATCTTAATCTTTTACTTGTAAATTCGAGTCTCTAAAAGGACTCATGCACGCACTCCTTGCGACAATCTTTCAAATAACTTCTGGTTATTTGAGTTCTCGACTTTGTGCACTCTTTGCAACAACAATCCCTCCACCTTCACCGTAGTTAATAACTTCTAAGGCTTCAACTAGCATGTGCACACCTTGCACGACTCTGTGCTTCACCTACACTTATGCTGGAATGAAAACAATGGTGTCTCTCCTGAGCTTTCTGAGATAAAACTCAGAACCCTTGTCAATGCACAGTTTGTGGACGTTTCACTACACTCCTTGCAAGAACTCTCTCAGGAAGAGAAACAATTGAACCTCATTCTACCCTCTTAGACTTCATGCATTCAACATGAAATCATACATCCCACACAGTATTGAAACAAATGCATATCAGAGAAATGAAACAACTGTAAACATACCATTTAACAAAGATAAGCAGTAAACATCATAACACCATGAAAGTTGAGTGAAAGCTTCATATATTAACTCAATTACTCCTGTACATGGGTTCTTCTCTATAACTCTCTGCTACATCTCTCCAGCTTATGAATTATGAATGATAATCAAAAGTTACAATATTACAAGGGTGAGGGTGTCTCTATTCATTTTCCATCCTATGCTCTAAAACTGTCTAATCTATCATTCATATCTACTTACTTTTACATTAACAGACTTAAATTCCTTAATACAATTGATAGATGGGAGTAATTTCCCCAGGTCTGTTCATATCTCCAAGACATAAATGAAAGTACGCTCCTCCTAACTATTACATTAATACTTCTGGTTTCAAAATTCAAAACGGTCTTCATAAGAACATGCCCCTTTTCTTCATCCGCACGTCTAGCTGTTTCTTTGGCTAGGCGTGTGCCTTGGCTTTGTTCAATGCTCCTGCATCACATATTCTGGTGTGTGAATCTCATCTGCATCTATGATTGTGGGCATCTCTTGCATCCCATTTTGTGTCACCCGAGCAGTACTTATCGTGTTTCACCCGGTTCTTCTTGGTGCTCCGACTTGCAGTGGTGTCATCTTGCTGAAATTTGGTTGTTGATCATAAATTTCCACTTTCTTTTATTACTTCGAACCCTCTCACACTCAACTCTCCCTCTTCATTCTTTTCCTTAGTGAAAAAATACAAATGACGACATTTCCCTCATTTTTTGACTTTATAGAGGGACAATGTATTGGCAGTTGTTTCGCACTAACAACTATCACTTTTTCACTTTTTCTTCCACGCTCCACTTTTTGTGTCTGTCCATTATTTTCCAATGCACAGTGTCTTCAAAACTGGTTTCTCTGGAGTGCACTGTTAATACTAACAATTAATATCTTTTTGTGTTTTTGTTACCTTTCTTCTTTTTATGGATTTTTGACTTTGTTTTAACATCTACTATATACAATATGTATAATCATACATTTGAAACGTTAACATTAAATCAATTTTCTAAACATAAACCTTTTACCTGAGGCATTTATAATTTTGTTTTTGTGTGGAGGTGACAACCATTAAGTCTTATGCACACTCTGTTGGAGGATGTTTCAAACAATTATAACTTTCTCATATGGCCACCGATTGGGGAACCATGTTTTGTGCCATGAGGAAAGTGGAAATGTGCTTCCAGAAAGCCTACTAATTGTTCTATTGAAGCATTTTATTTTTGTAATGACCAATGAGGCTAGTTTGGATGAGACTCCCTAGGTGATCGGTTTCGATGCCCGAAGGTGTCGGATTTTTATTCCTTGAGTTGGGTTTGAATAAAAATAGTAGAAACAATACAACTAGCTTGTTTTTTGGATAAAAACTTGACTTTTACGGACACCAAAAAATTTCTCCCAAGGAACTTTTTAATGAAATTTTGGGTGTCGCTTTCCATGAAAATTCACCCAAGTTAGATTATGTCGATTGTAATGTTATCTATGTTATATAGTATTTTTGTTCATCCACTGAAATTGAGGTAATTCATTAGTAGATCAAAGTTATAAATCCACCAAAACAACCAACTGACATTCAAAGCGCTTAGTACTGTTTAGGAGCTTGGAGGACCAAAATTAATCTAAAGTCTGTCTCGGAGCCAATGCAAGACCAAAAGGTGTTTTTTTTAACCCATATGATTCTATAAAGTACTTTCACAATCCAAATTTAGTTACAATTTTCAAGAAATGCAAACTAAACAAGTCGATGTCATGAGCGTGATGAAATCTATTGGTGACACCACAAACTTGATTATGAGTGTAATATGAAGTAGGTACGGTGGTAGGTGATTAGTGACCAATTTTATAATTAGGAATGAATCTCTCATTCACCAAAAATGTTTAGAAGAATCTCAAAATCAAGGTGGGCCATAGTGACCTATTCAGCATTAGTGAGAGGGAAAATATGAATTCACAAAATACAAGATGATTCAAAATGAAGAGGTCTCCTTGGTATATATAGGAGACTAGGAGTTACAATTACAACTAGTGGACCCAAGATGACATAAATAAAATAACAATATTAATGTAATATGCCCCAAATAAGGGGTAATGTGCCACGATTTATGGCTTAACATGCCCTTCCCCTTCATACAAGTGTTTCCTCAATTCTTGAGTAGATCAAAATTCTTTTGTATAAAGGACTCATCTTACCACATGGAATCTTTAGCAGGTAGTTTCTTCCACTTAATGAGATACTCTGAAATTGATCTATTCCTTAGCTGGTGAATTCTTGTGTCAGTGATAGATTTAGAATCCAATATGATTTTTCCTTCCTTGTCAAGTTCTGGAAATACAGTTCGAGCTGGGATCTTGTCACCTATAACCTTTTTTAAGCATGAAACATGAAAAATTGGGTGTACTCGTGAAGATGCAGGCAACTCCAATTTGTATTCCATAGTATCGATATTTTTCAAGACATTATTAGGGCCATAGTACTTTGATGATAATTTATTATCCTTCTGATCTTGCTTGAGGGAAATCCGTTTTTATGGTTGTATTCTTAAAAATACCCAATCCCCTACTTCAAAACTTTGTTCACTGTGATGTTGATCTACTTGTTGTTTCATGCGATTTTGTTCCATGGTTAGGTTGTCCTTTAAGAGTTGTAGAACTTGTTGTTGATGCTCCATGTGATCTTCCACTGCTTGAACCTTAGATTTTTATTTTAGAGAAGAAGTGAGGGATGGTGGGTGATATCCATAAAGTGCCATAAATGGTGTCATTTTTGTTGCAGTATGAAATGAATTGTTATACCACCATTCTACCTAGGGTAACCAGTTGAAGCATTGTGTTTGTTTATAAGAGACAAGTAAAAAAGGTAGCCTTCCATACATTTGTTCACTATCTCATTTTTTCCATCAAATTGAGGATGATGGATTCAACTGAAGCTAAACTAGAAGCGATGATGGATACTAAGATGCATGGCTTAAAAGGGGATATCATGGAAGGGTTGAAAATATTTCTAATAGAGAGGCCACCTGAAAGTGACAATGTATCCCATGAAATTCATGATGAGGACACAAGGAAGAACAATGACGGCTAGAGAAACTCCATCTTTGGGTTAAATACCAACCATTTTCCTAAGATCAATATGAGTAAGTTTGATTTGAAGGATCCAATAACATGGATACTCCATATGGACAAGTTCTTTGATCTACATGATGTGCCACACACAAAAGGTATGAATTGTGTCCTCGGGTTTTTATGCTATTTTAATATTTGGTTCTTAACATTTATGTGACACACTAATTTTAGAAGGATGTTTTTTTCGATACACTATGTGTCAACGTAGGAAGAGGGAATTTGTTTAAGTGTGAATGAGATAGGTTTATTGGAAGAGAATCTCCAAATGAAAATATGGGGAGAGTGAGAGGAAAACATAGGCTTATCCTCTTTCATGACATAGAAAGGGAAATGGTACTAATAGGAAGAATTGGAGGGGGGCCCAATTTCTCATCTTAGAGAGACACTAAGACAAGAAAATTGGAAGGTTTTTATGTGCATGCAACAATACCTGAATATATATGAAAATATAAATTCAGTAAGAACCCTTAATCTCAACAAGAATACACCAAACCATTCACCAAAATATTGAACACGAGAAATAGTCAATATCCTTGAGGTAGGGTAACACCATATACTAATTCTTAGGGAATGTAATATTCCAAATATAAAAAGTATGCAGAACAGAAATAAAATGCTAGAAATGGCATATAAACAACAAAGTAACTAGAACAACACCACAATAACACTGAAATGGTATCAAAATAACACGAGAAAGAACACTTTGATTCTGAAAGCAATATTCATGGGCCTCTTCGAGGGGGAAACCTCCAGTCAAGAAAACCTCTATTACAATAATATCCAAGCTAGGGTTCTCATACCCTCGACTCCTCTTTATACTAAATATGTCTATCAAAGGAACAATCTAGAGGAAGATCCTTCTAGAAGCGAAAGATTCTATTAGGTATTCTTACATTCGACTTATTCTACCTTATTGCAAGGCCTTATTAATATTGACCTTTATTACATAAGAATATATTTTTATACCTATGTGAGGGGTTAGGTCCCTAACATGTCCTCCCCCTTAAAAACAACCTTTTCCTCAAGGCTTGAGATGTTGAAATTGCTGCAGAATGGTGGCTTCTTCCCAAGTGGCATCTTCTAGTGTTGTATCTTTCCACTGGACTAACACTTCCTTGATGGTTCGTTGAACTAGCAGACTCTTACGCTGGTCCAAAACTGCTTGTGGCTATAGCCAAATGGATCCGTCTTCATCCAACTCGGGAAAGTTGGTTTGAATTTGGCACTTAGTTCCAATCACCTTCTTTAAGCACGAAGCATGAAAAACAGGATGTAGATTATAATGATTGGGTAAAGCAATTTGATAGGCTACTTGTACCACATGCTTGATAAAAATATAAGGACCATAAAATTTGGGTGCCAACTTCTGACAATGCTTGACCTTGAGGGAATTTTGCTTGTAAGGTTGCAGTCAAAGAAACACCTAATACCCTTCTGGAAATTGACATTCACAGTGACCTTAATCTACTTGCTGCTTCATGTGATTCTATGCCATAACTAAATTCTCTTTGAGGGTACGAAGAATAGCCTCTCAAAATATAAGCGTTTGGTCAACCGCTTGGACCTTCGAGACACCTGGTATGTATGAGAGAAATGAAGGTGGATTTTTTCCATATACCTCTTTAAAAGGAGTCATGTGGGTAGTTGTATAGTATGAAGTATTGTACCACCATTCAACTAGGGGTAACCATTAAGCCCACTGATTTTTCTTTTCTGATGAAAAACACCTCAAATATGTTTCCAAAAACTTGTTGAAAACTTCAATTTCACCATGAGTCTGGGGATGATAAGTTGTGCTAATATGCAATTGGGTGCCTTGTATCTTGAACAGTTCTTGCCAAAAACTGCTAGTGAAAGTTGGGTTGTAATTAGAAACAATAGAATGTGGCATGTCATGAAGCTTGAAGACTTGATGCATGAAAATTTGAGCCACAATGGATGTTGTAAATGGGTGTTGAAGAGAACAAAAATGAGCATACTTGGAAAGGCGATCACCAACCACCATGATCACTAATTTATTTCCCAATTTGGGTAAGCCTGTAATAAAATACATAGAGATATCCCTCCAAATAACAGGTGGAATTGGAAGTGGTTGTAGCATGCCAAGAGATTTGATTGTTTCTCCCTTGTTGCATTGACACACATCAAATTAAACGAAAAAATTACGAATGTATTGTTTCATACCATCCCAGAAAAAAGAACGTTTGAACCTATCATAGGTTTTGGTAAACCCGTAGTGCCTAACTGTGGGTGTAGTATGAAGCTCGGAAAGTACTGTGGATTTAAGTTTTGATTGTTTAATTAAACACAAATGAACTTTGTATCGAAGCTTATCATGGAGCCAGGAGTACCCCGGGGAAACTGGAGAATTGGACTGCAATTGTTGTATGAGATGCAAACTTTTGGGATCAGGTATCCATTCATGGAAAATGGCTTTGTGCCAATCTAGTACAATGAAGGAGAGAGAAAAAAGGGATCCATCATCTTCATATTTTTAGGAAAGTTCATCCACAACCACATTGTCTTTTCCTTTCTTGTAAATGATCTCATAATCAAATCCAAAGAGATTAGTCACCCATTTTTGTTGCTCTAGGGAGGAAATGCGTTGTTCCATATAATACTTGAGGATTTGATGCTCTGTCTTAATTTGGAAGCATTTCCTCAATAGATAAGGGTGCCACATATCAACGACATGTAGAATAGCCAACATTTCCTTTTCATAGATTGATTTTCCCAAATTTCGTTCAGACAGTTGTTTGTTGGTAAAGGCCAAAGACCGACCCTCTTGCATAAGGACAGTGCCAATTCCTTTCCCTGAAGCATCACATTCTAGGACAAAGGTCTTTGTGAAATTAGGAAGGGCCACGAATGGAGTTTTGCACATGGCCATGTTCAAGGTTTGGAAAGCTTGAGCAGCTGTTGGAGTCCAAGTGAAAGAGTTCTTTTTTAGGACTGCAGTGAGAGGTACTGCAATCTTTCCATAATTCTTAACAAACTTGCGATAATAACCTATTAAGCCCAGAAATCCAAGCAAGCTTTTAAGAGTCTTTGGGTGAGGCCAGTCTTGCATAAATTCAATCTTTTTAGGATCCACCCTGATGCCATCCTTTTCAACTAGATGACCCAAGTACTCGACTTCTGAGGTGCCAAAAGCACATTTAGACTGTTTCAAGAAAAGTTGGTGCTAGGAGAGTAGATGGGGAATTAGATCCACATGAGCAAGATGTTTTGTCCAAGTTTTTCTATAGATAGGGATATCATCAAATAAAACTAAGACAAAACGATAGAGAAAAGGACAGAAGACATGATTCATGAGGCAATGTGGAAATGAATAAAATTATGGATGTATCCACTATCAACAAGAATTATGACCTTTCTATGCTTGACGTAACCGATTAGCTTGAGGGTTTG
Organism: Picea engelmannii; assembly: GCA_009831015.1. Taxonomy (NCBI): domain Eukaryota; kingdom Viridiplantae; phylum Streptophyta; class Pinopsida; order Pinales; family Pinaceae; genus Picea; species Picea engelmannii. Next base: position 57,306 of record ML821703.1, on the reverse strand, counting down.
GGGAGTAGAGAAGCCAGTGAGAGAATTTAGGGAAATGATCGGTTCTAATTCACGAAGTTATGAGGGAGGGGTTATGTCAGTGGTTCCAGGTGACTCAGACACAAGGTGGCCTGAAAAATATCTGTCATCACAATTATAACAAAGGCCTTTGAGTTTGAATTTAGTAATTTCATCCCTGGTCAATTTGTGGATCTTTAATGGAGCAGACAGAGTAGCTGGATTTACTATTTTAGTGTGAGGAATAAACAAGGGTTTCTAGTTTTAAGGAGATACAACCTCTTGTTATTATTTATCTCTTTTAGTATCCTCCACCCAACTCTAAGGCTGATCCATGAGGACATGGGAACAAATCTCATCCTTGAGTCCACTGATAAAACATTCTCGCAAAAAGGCATCAAACATGTCCTTTGTCCGAAAATCCAGTCTCTCAAAAGAAGATATAAAGTATTCCACTATTCCAGATTGTTTTAATTTTTTCAAACAATCTAAATGGTTAGTGTCAGTGTCAAAGCATTCATAGATATCTTCCACAAAGTGTGTCCAACCAATATACCCTTGACAGGAAGTTTTTCTCCATTGCCACCATTACCAACGTTCTTCATCTAGATGGATAACACCATAACAAAGTTTGGCCAAGTCATCTGTAATGTCGTATAAAGATAAATAATGTTCCATTTGGGTTACACAACTAGTGGGATCTGAGCCATCAAATTTTGTCACATCCACCAGCGGAAGGCGTAGGTCACGCTGAAAGTGATGGGGCGTAAAATTATGGGAATGAGAGGAAGTCTCAGCTTCGTTATGTAGAGGTGGGTCAGATAAAGGGCTATCTGCAGGGATATGCATCTTGGTGAAAATCATCGAAACAATAGATTCAAGATGGGTATTCATGTCTTGTTTGAGGTCCTTGATTGAGGCATCGATGGAGGAATGCATGTTTGTATTGATGGTGGAAACATTGGAACTGAGTTGTTTCACTTCTTGTTGGGTCTCTGTGAAAATAGATTACATGGTATTGAAGAGAGATTCCAAGTATTGGCTATGGGTATGGGACTGGGCTATGGGCCATGATGACGAGGGAACTGAAACGGGTTGGGTGGGGTCAAAAATTTGTTGTAAAATGATATCTATGAATGTGATAAGGGTGAAGAGATAAATCCAATGGAATAGGTCTCAAATAATGGTGCAAAAATTTACACCTAGGGAGTTATACTCCGGTCTAAAGAATACTACAGTGATGAAATGCCCAAATTCTTAACCAGTAAGAAATGTGTAGTTATTTGGAAACCCAAACACAGTTGCGCGACAATAGATCTTGTGTGTTTTAATTTTTTTTTTCCATCCCTAAGGGTTAGGTATTCAAGGGTTCTATAGACAAGGGTTTGCCCTCTGCTATAGCTCTCTGATATACGTGTGGGGTCCAACAATATTAATCAGCCCAATATCTGAGGGCACCAACTAAGGAGGCTAGCTCGTACCCTTATCTGTACTACCCGACTACCTAGGTACTAGAGAGTATCTTCCCAAGCGTTTTTCTCAGTGGCACTATAACAGTCAGGCGTCTGATCGATTTATCTAAAGAGGGCTTAAGGAAATATTATCCTATCCATACACAAGTGTTGTCTGATGAGATACCACTCGAAGGGGTACCAATAGGGGTTACAAGGGTGGCCAACATATGTGCGTTTAAGTACCACCGATATTTCATGTGTGAATGAATCCCTTAGCCATGGTTTTATGCATGTAACGATAGATATTTGTGGCTTAAAGATGTTGGAATATGTCTTTACCCTGAAAAAAACATTAACCTACAATTTCTACCAAGGAAAGTGCTTTGACACCACTTGTAATATTTCAAAAACAAAAAGTATGCAAAACAAAAACAAAATGCTATAAATGGCATATAAACAACAATATAACCAGAACAACACCACAATAACACTGATATGATATCAAAATAACACCATAGAGAGAACTTTTATTCTGAAAGAAATGATCACGGGCCTCTTTGAGGGGGAAACCTCCAGTCAAGTAGAGCTCTATTACAATAATATCCAATATAGGGTTCTCATACCCTCGACTCCTATTTATACTAAATATGTCTATGAAATGAACCATCTAGAGGAAGATCCTTCTAGAAGTGGAAGCTTATATTCGGTCTTCTTACATTCGACTTATTCTACCTTATTGCAAGGCCCTATTAATATTGACCTTTATTACATAGGAATATATTGTTATACTTATGTGATGGGTTAGGTCCCTAACATGGAAGGATATACCTCATTGAGAAATCATTTCTTGCTACAATAACTATACTCATCACTATGCTTCAATACATTGCTTCCACTTCTTTATATAACATTCTCTATATCTCCTATGAACATTCTAGAGAAGGAATATTCTACTAGGAAAAACCTTCAAGAAATCCATCATCCCTTTATTGTGTCCAAACGATTACATGGGAATTATTTAATAATATAATGGACCTAGTCCACCTTATGTTGAATGGCCTCTAGCCTTCTCACCTTTATTGTGTTCAAACTATTACATGGGCCTTATTAAGTAATATAGTGGACCTATTCGACCTTACATTGAATGGCCTCCACTAATAATGCATAGCCACATTCTCATTGGGTAACTCCCTAGGCACCCCATCTTACCTACCTAGGTATATTTGATTCCACGCCTCTTCACATGTTTCATCCATGAAACTTGATAATAAACCATACAATATGAACATATGATAAATGTCACCAACTGGTACCAAGTATGACCATCCATCCATCCTAATGGAAGAAAAACATGATGTCCAACTACTGCCTTTCCACCTTGATCTTGATCATGATCGTGCATGTGGTGCCATGGGATTGTTTCTCTATTCTCATATCCTCATGTAGTGTTGGTAGTCCTCCATGCACCTCTTCATTGGTTTCGTTTTTGGTGTCATGTTGGTTCATAATAAGTGTGTTGATGTTCATATCATTGCCTTAATGATTGTTCTTTCTCTATATGGCATGGATGAAGATATACAAAAACTATAGGAATCAATCCTTTTTTATTCAACTCGAAAACATGGTCTTCCTTTGATTCAATGATCTTATTGGCTTCTTTATTGGTGCCTTCTTGGTGATTTACTTCATGTCTTTGTGTAGAAGTTTTTACACAGGCGCACCCCTCGGGGCACGTCCGCTAAAAGGATCCTCTCCTACCTCAGCCCGAAGAACTCAAACGTCCTTCTATTTCCCTGTCTGGAAATCTGCACCCACAGAATTCTCCCTGCGATTCCCTCTCTTTGCTTATCGGGGAATCGGACTTCACGACTTCGTGATGTCAAAGGTTGACTACTAGGCTCTCGAATCCCAGATACCTGATGACCAGTCAACGCTGACCTTCTCTTACCTGTATCGGAATTTTCCCTATCGCGATTTCGCTACTCGCGATACCAAACAACTCGTCTTATGGACTCCCGATGCCTGATATGCCGAACCTCCGAAGCACACGTGTGAGTTGACTTTTCCACTTCCCATCACTTCTATTGGGATTTCAGAATTCGCAGGATCGTGAATCCTAATGCCAAAGGTTTCGAGACTTTACCTTCCCCGAACTCCGATATGGTGCGCCACCTGTCCTCTACCAACTCTTGTGGCCCCACTATCCTTTCACCGTCGAAATATCGCATTTCGTGATTCCCCACTGCTGGAGTATCCTATCCTCAAGACTCCTGATACACTAAACCTCGACTTCGTCAGGCCTTATGAAATGCGTCCCAACTAATGGACGATTCATATCTATCAGGATATCGCATATCGCAATATCGTGATTCCTGGTGCACTTTTATGGGACTTCAACCCACGAAACCCTGATACATGATCCTATGTGTAGATCTAATGGTCCCTATGGATCGGATCGATGGCTCTGACCTCCTAAGCTTTGAACCCCTGAACCACTCTGTCGTATCTCCCTTGCACCTCCACGAGATCCAACATCTCATGGTGATTCACGAAATCTCCTCGAAGAATTTCGTCCGTCCGTTCTTCCTGATGAAAGTCTGCGAAATGACTAAGTGTCTCCTCTTATAGACTCGCTCCTCCTGCATGAAAACCTGTGACACTTCTTTCCAACCTTCAAGGCATGAATCCTCTGTGTTGTCCTTTAAAAAATGTGAAGGCCTATCCTTCTGAGCTTTTCCCACGACCTTCAAGTCCCTCAGGAACCTCTTGCACACACTCGTTGCGGAAAACCTTCAACCACGTTTAAGTGTTGAAGTTCCTTCGACTCTGCGCACTCCTGCAACAACAGTCTGTTTTCTAGTGCTCAATTTCGCAACCTTGAACTTCGCTTGGCCTACGCACTCCTTACACGTCTCCTATACCCAACTACACTTTTTTTGGGGGTGAATGAGAGAAAAAGTTAAACTACCTAAGCTTTCTGTCAACACACTCCTTGCGGACGACTTCGACTGCACTCCTTGCAGGAATCTTTGGCTCAGATAGAGAAACAATTAAAACTCATTCCATTATCCTCTCAGACTTCACTTCAGACATGTAATCATGTACACAACATATCGAAGAAAATGTATAACAGGAAAAACAAACACTCATGAGCATAGCATTCAACACACATACACAAAGAATAACACAAAAGCCATGAATCTGAATCAATTTCTTCTATTAATTCAAGATCTGTACATGGGTGTTCTTCTACAGTTCTCTGCTTCTCTTCTATGCTCTTCCTGCTTCAACTATGTCTGAATTATGTTACAATGCACAATGAGGGTGTCTATATCCCGTTTCCCTCTTGCGCTCTCAAGCAGTCTAATCTAGAATTAAAATCCTATCTACCAGCACTAACTTCCTTAAATTCCGTCTATCTACCAAAGGACGAGAGATAAAGGCTCAAGGTCCGATACAATATACAAAGGCACTTCATTAAATCTCCTCATTAATGTTTGTGCAATAGTTTCAAGGTGTTTTCAAAAATTTGTGCTGGCTTGTCCAGCTGTTCTTCCGCTTCCGCGCTGGCTCGCTTGATGTGTTGGCGATGCTCCTACATCATACTCCCTCACTTGAAAACTTTCATGGGCTCCTATCCATGAGCTCCTTCACAGTTTGTCCATGCTTCTCCATCTCTGCTTCATTCTCCCAGCTGACATCTTCCACTAGATGGCCCTTCCATTTGACCAGATACTCATAGTATTCTTTCCTTCTGGTCTTCTGACTCACTTTCTTGTCCAGTATGCACTCCATCTGTGGCTTCTCTGCAACTGGCATCTGCTTCTGCCATTGAACCCCTAGGTGTTCACCTTCTGTGCCTGCTTCCTCAGCTTTATATGGATATAAATCTATGACATTGCACATCGAAGATATTCCGATCCCATTCGGTAACTTGATTTCATAATCATTTTGCCCCAATTTCCTCAAGACCTTACATGGCCCGATTTTCTTCATTTTCAATTTATTGTATGTTCCCCTCAGGAACCTCTCTTTCCTAAAATGTGCCAGAACTAACTCACCAACCTCGAACTAAAGTTGTCTCTTCCACTGGTTGGCTCTGCGCTTATATTCATGATTTGAATCTAGCAGTCGCTGCTTCACCTGGCCGTGAAGTTCTTTCATCGCCTGCGCGAACTCTTCAGCACTTGTGCTCCTAGTCCCAGTCTGTTCTAAATCCCTTAATTCAGAAAATCCTCTTGGCTGCACCCCATACACAATATGAAATGGACTTTGGCCTATGCTCCTATTCACTGAGTCATTGTATGCAAACTCTGCCTGTGGTAATATACTATCCCACTGGCTATGGTGCTCTATCACCAAGCTTCTCACCAATTCTCCCAGACTTCTATTCACCACTTCCATTTGTCCATCCATCTGAGGATGATAAGCTGAACTAAACAACAAGTTAGTCCCCAGCTTCTTCCACAGTGTCCTCCAGAAATGTCCCACAAACTTTGTATCTCTATCCGAAACTATACTTCTAGGTAAGCCGTGAAGTCGAACGACCTCATTGAAAAACATATTTGCGATGTGAGTCGCATCACTGGTTCTCTGGCATGGGATAAAATGTGCCATCTTGGAAAAACTATCCACTATCACAAAGACTGAATCAAATCCTCTTTGCGTCCTTGGCAATCCCAATACGAAATCCATGCTGACTTCATCACACGTCCTCTCGGTTATGGGAAATGGTTGATAAAAACCATTCTGCTTCCTTCCCTTTGAATGCTAGCAAATTTTGCATCAATCTACAAACCTCTTGACCTCTAACCACATCCCTGGCCAAAATTATGACTCGCTTAGCTTCGAGAATGTCTTATCATGACCGAAGTGTCCGACCAATCCTTCGTTGTGTTTCTGCTTTAACAGATTCTCCCTCATGGAGCAATTCGGTATACACAACTGATTGCCTCTGAACAATAATCCTCCTTGGATCATATATTCTATCCAAGGGCTTCTATCTCTGAGAACTCGATTCTCAGCTGCTTCATATGCTTCTTTAAAATCTGGATCATCTGCATACATGTCCCTGAGATCATCAAAGCCTAACGTCCTGAATTTGAACTCCTGCATCAGCAAACATTCCCTGCTCAAAGCATCAGCCACTTTGTTAGCTGTACCTAAAATATGCTTAATTACAAAAGTGAAATTCTGCATGTATTCGACCCACTTAACATGCCTCTGATTCAAGTTCTCCTGTTGAGTCACAAATTGTAATGCATGGTTATCACTATATAAAACAAATTGCTTTGGAATCAAATAGTGCCTCCATTTTTTCAACGCCTGTATGATGGCATAGAATTCATTATCATATGTGGAGTACTTTTCTTTTGCCTCATTCATCTTCTTGCTGAAATATGCAATCGGTTTGTCCTCCTGACTCAAGACCGCTCCTATGGCAAACCCACTTGTGTCACATTTTACTTGAAACGTCTTTTGGAAATCTGGCAACACCAGAAACGGTTGTTCCATGATATTCAATTTCAACAAATTGAAACTTTTCTCCACCTCTTCAGTCTAGTGAAAAGATTTATGTCTTTTCTTCACTGTGTCCATAGTCGCTGCGCTAATCCCACTGAAATTCCTGATGAACTCCCGGTAGAAACTAGTCAGTCCATGAAAACTTCTCACCTCAAAAATATTTATCGGTGATGGCCAATTCTTGATTACCTCCACCTTATCTAGATCCATCTTCAACTCATTCGCAGATATAAAAAAACCCAGATAAATGAGCTCTGTCTTCATAAATGAGGATTTCTTCATATTTATCAATAACTTCTCCTACTGTAACCTCCGCATCACTGTAGCCAAATGCTTCAAATGCTCCGCTACTGTTTTACTGAAAATTAGTATGTCATCCAGATACACAATGACAAACTTCCCGATGAACTCCCTCAGGACTTCATTCATTAACCTCATAAAGGTACTCGACGCATTTGTCAAGCCAGATGGCATAACAAGCCCTTCATTTGTTTTGAATGCTGTCCTCCACTCATCGCCTTCCCTCATGTGAATCTGGTGATATCTGCGTTTTAAATCAATCTTCAAAAATTATTTTTCCCCGCTCAAGCAATCCATTAAATCGTCCATCCGTGGAAATGGAAACCTATACTTGATGGTTATCTTGTTGATGGCTCTTGATTCGGTACACATTCTCCAACCTCCATCTTTTTTTTGGCTGAGTATCGTTGGAACGGCACACGGACTCAAACTTCCTCTAGCCAAGCCTTTGTCTAGCACCTCCTGGACATGCTTTCTGACCTCTTCATTTTATTGCAGCGTCAACATGTACGCAGATTTATTTGAAAAACTAGCTCCTGGTATGAGGTCTATATGATGACTCACACTCCTCATTGGTGGCAATGAACGAGGTAATTCGTCTACCACGATATCAGTGAACTCTTCCAGTAGTTCCTGAATATCCTCTGGTAGATCATCCACTCTTTTGCTAGTCATAACAATCCTCAACTTTCTAACCACAAAGAATTGTGGATCTTCTTTCTTCTTCACCTTCGTAAGAAGTTCCTTCCCACTCATGAGAAGTACTGTGTTGCTTACTTCTGGCTTCACCTCCTTATCCTTTATCGGAAGCAACATGTGTGTCCTCCCATTCTTCTCTAAGGTATACGTATTCATCTTCCCATCATGAACTACGTTTCGGTCATATTTCCATGGTCTACCCAGCAATAAATGACAAACATCCATAGGAATAACATCACAGAGTACTTTATCATTATACCCTCCTATTTTGAATTCAACTAAACACTGTTTAGTGACATTTACCTGATGTCCCTTCTATAGCCATTAAACTTTGTATGGACTCGGTTGATCAGTCATCTCCAGCTCCAGCTTCTCTACCATCTCGGTTGAAACAAGATTATCTGTGCTACCGCTGTCCATGATAACCTTGCATACCCTGTACTTGGTTTTGCAAGAAGTTCTAAAAAGTCTGGTCCTTTGAGCCGAGTCCTCCACCTTCTTCTCGGGTGTTAATAGAACTTTACGCATCATCAATGACCTTCCGCCTTCAGCATCTTCCACCTCAACATCTCGCCTCTGTGCCTTGGCGATGTGAGTCTCTCCACTATCCTTCTTTTTCTCTGGACACTCGAATGACTTGTGCCCATTCTTTCCACATGTGAATCATGTGATTACTCCACCCCTTCCTCTTCCTCTACCTATGGTACGAGGAAACATATTGTTATCGACATATCCTCTGCTCTGCTCATTATGCTATCCTCTATGTTCAACATACGACCCTCTCTGTGAGGTCCCACCTCTCTCTACTTTACCCTGAGGTTTCTTCCATTCCTCCTTGGGCTTCTGGTATTTATCCTGGGAAACCAATTTGCCTCTGGGCTGACTTCTGCCTCAGCCTCTTTGACTTTGCTTTCGGCTCAGCTTCTCTTCTGCTTTAAAATCCATTTGATAGGCATCCTCCACCGTTCGGATGGTTACCATGCTCATCTCATCCTGGATATCGTATCTCAGGCCATTCATATACCTGGCAACTTTCTCATCATTTCTCTCTCGATGACCTACCCTGCTGTTCAGTCGATAGAATTCCTCCGTGTATTCTTTTACTGTCATCAGCTTCTGTCTCAGGTTCTGCGTCCTCCTGAACAGAGTGATTTGATAATCTCTAGGGATGAACTTTGTCTTCATCTTTGCAATCATTCGATCCCAACTTTTAATTTTTTGCTTTCCCTTGCAGCATCTATCTGCTTGTAGCTCATCCCACCATAATGTTGCGTGTCCCTTCAATCTTGTGACAACATGCCTATACTTCTTATCCTCTTCGACATCTTCATAATCAAAGTATGTATCCAGAGCTCTAATCCAATATAGAAGCTCTTCTGCATCCATATTTCCCTTGTAAACTAGAATGTACATCTTCGTTCTTGCACCCATCCTTGCAATAGATTTGATTAGACGTTCATTAGCTGCATCCTCGGCTGCAACTTCCTCTTCTCGTTCAGCCTCAATTTCTCTCTCAGAATCACTCACATCTCCTTCACTAGCTGTGCGTCTTTGCACTGTCTCCATATCTTCGATTCTAGCTCGGAGATCACACATTTTTCTTTCTATGGCTGGATCTGCCACCTTCCTTCCTCTTCGTTGCAGCATTTCCCTATCCTCTGGATCTGGTGACTATCTATCTCTTCTTGGTGGCATGGTGAATTTCCTTCTTCTCTGCTACAGAAAGCAAAGAAATTTTCTCGCTCTGATACCACTTTGACATAGGCACACCCCTTGGGGCATGTCCGCTAACAGGATCCTCTCTTACCTCGGCCCGAAGAACTCAAACGTCCTTCTATTTCCCTGTCGGGAAATATGCACCCACATAATTCTCCATGCGATTCCCTCTCTTTGCTTATCGGGGAATCAGACTTTGTGACTTCGCGATGTCAAAGGTCGAATACTGGGCTCTCGAATCCCCGAGACCCGATGACCAGTCAATGCTGACCTTCTCTTACCTGTATCAGAATTTTCCCTATCGTGATTTCGCTACTCGCGATACCAAACAACTCGTCTTATCGACTCCCGATGCCCGATACGCCGAACCTCTGACGCACACGTGTGAGTTGACTTTTCCACTTCCCGTCACTTCTATCAGGATTTTGGAATTCGCGGGATCGTGAATACTAATGCCAAAGGTTTCGGGACTTTACCTTCCCCGAACTCCGATACGGTGCGCCACCTATCCTCTACCAACTCCTATGGCCCCACTATCCTTTCACCGTTGGAATATCACATTTCGCAATTCCACACTGCTGGAGTATCTTTTCCTCAAGACTCCCGATACACCGAACCCTGACTTCGTCAGGCCTTATGACACGCATCCCAACTGATGGACGGTTCATATCAATCAAGATATCGCATATCGCAATATCGTGATTCCTGATGCACTTTTACGGGACTTCAACCCACGAAACCCTGATACACTATCCTACATGTAGATCTAATGGTCCCTATGGCTCGGATGGACGGCTCTGCCCTCCTGAGATTTGAACCCCTGAACCGCTCTGTTGTATCTCCCTTGCACCTCCACAAGATCCAACAACTTGTTAGGATATTTAGAAATGTAGGAGTTAGTTAAGATCTACTTGGTCTAATATGTCGTTAGGTAAAAGTGTGTTTCTTTAGAATGCATTAGTATGCATTTGTAGTTAGTCAATCCGACGGTCATGATATGTTCCTGACATAGAGTGATCTGACGGTTCATACTCTCCTCAATCTTAACGGCCATTGATCCGTGGCTTAACACCCAATTGGTCCATGACCTCTATTTAAAGAGCATGGAGGGTCATTTTCCAATGATCAATTGTGAGAAAATCTCTTGTAAAATCTCTCTGTAATCTTTTTCTTTGCATTAATAAACTGCTCCAAGTGGCCGCGTTGGCTGGGGCTGTGGATGTTTCCCTGTAGGGGTTTTACCACGTGAAAACATCGGTGTGTTGATCTTTGATATGGTTATGTGAGCGGTTACTGAAGGTTTTCGTCCTCTATTGGAATACCTGTGTTGTCGAACATGGTATCAGAGCCTGTTTGAAGACCCGCTCCTGTTGTAGATCGAGATCGTGAAGCCGAGTTGCCTCATCTCCATCTTCTGGCATTTATGGACATTTCTAGGCTGAAAGGACTATTCCATTGCGTCCGGAGCACGCTTTTCATTTAGGAACACTTTTCATTTCACTCGAAAAGGTTTCCGTTTGCCCAAGATACGGCCATTACAGTCAGAATCCGGAGGTATAAAGTCTGAATATGCATTTTTAAATTTTTGCAAAGTTTTGATTTTATTTCGGTTTG
>ML821702.1:73845-91513 GCA_009831015.1 Picea engelmannii | reverse complement strand
GAAATAATATGTAGAAATGAAGTAAAATAAGATCAACAACAGTTCAAATGGCACATAAACATTTTTTTAACAAAGTTCACCCATTTAGGGCTACGTCTCTGGGTCCCTTTTCAATCAGTGAGACTGTTCTTTAATGCTCAAATGCCAAAATTACAATGAATGGAATTACAAATAGAAATTTTCTAAATACACCCTTCAAGTATGCTACTCAATCCTAGAAACATAGGTTACCGCTAAATTCCTTTCGAAATTCTGAGACAAATGAGTATAAATTTGATTGTGTTCTGAATAGGTACCCAAAACGCCCTTTTTGCATGCATAACAAGACTATGGGTATCATACATGACAAAATGAGATAATACTTTCATACACAACACTTTTACATCATCATCATATTCCTCTCGAAATTTTGAGAAAAATGAGTATAAACACCCTATACTTCCCTCAAAGAACTCAATGGCATGCAAAATGAGGCAAACCCAAAAGAGGTTCCCTCTTGCATGCAAAATGAGGAAATATTCACTTGGAATGAATTTCTATGTAATGTACTACACTCACTGCATCCTCTGCATTGGTTTGTGTTCCCAATAAATAATCCTAGGTTGGCCAAACCACCCACCAGAATCTCGGGTTGTATTGATTAAACATAACTATTACATTGTTGGTTGTTATAACAAACACACATATGTGGCACATTGGTAGAAGGAATATTCCTAAGTCATTGGAATATTCCCTTGGAGGTCAGGGGTTAGATTATGATGTAGGAGCATCGTCAACATTGTCAGTGAGCACACATGGTAGGAAAGCTCAACGCTCGGGAATCATTTCGGAATCTCAAACGCTGGGAGTTACTACAAATCCTTTGGGGAGGTGATGAAGAACAAAAGAATATCAAATGCTTGGAGGTGAAATGATCATGAGCAATCAAGGAGTTTCACTTCGAGTCTTGAATGTAACTGAACTTAGGTAGCAGTTAGGTTTTCATTTTGAGTAGACGAGTATTCGGGGGGAACCCTAAGGACCCTTTGAGATAAATAGAGGTTTTGTATGCCAAATAAGGCTGTTGCGAGTTAGTATGAATTTTTGAGTTTTATTTGTTGTTTGAGAATAGTAGTAGCCATTTTTATTTTCTAAATGAATATAACAGAGGAAAATTGATCCAAATACGTGATGATGTTACTGTTTTTTATTCTTTGTTATTGTGTTTTCATAAATGAATGAATTTCGTTATGAATGGATGAAACTGTGAATGTTAGTATGAGTTTCAATTGTTTCTCTTTTGTTGAGTGAGTGCAAGGTGTGCACATAGAACACAAGGAGTGTGTGACAGGATCTGTTTCAATTATGAAGCTCAGAAGAGATAGCACGAGACTTTCCCTTTGTAAGGAGTGCAAAGTGAGTGCTTCAAGGCGTGCGCAGTCATCCGCAAGAACCAAGTCTTTCGTAGGAATCTACTGCAAGGTATGCATAGATTTGGAATTTGACTAAGTGTCGAAGGGACTCCAGAAGAGGCAAAGTCATGAAACGTGAAATCTAGACTTGATCATAGCCATTGATCAAAGGAGAAGATCTGGACCATTGATCTAGTGCCATCACGATTTCGGATATTGGGAGAACGGAGGTAGGGAGACCCCTAAAGTCATGAAACGCAAAAACCCAACATGATCACAACCGTTGATTGAAGAGAAGATATGGACCGTTGATCTACTGTCATTGTGGTTTCATCTATTAGGAGAATGGAGGTAAAATCGTGACTTGATTACAGCTGTTGATCAAAGGAAGAATCTGGGACGTTGATCTAGTTCCATCGTGATTTTGACTATCGGGAGAACAGAGGTAGGGAGACCCCCAGAGTCGTGAAACGTGAAATCGCGAGGCACCTTTCATTCAAGTGCATGGTCACTGCCCATGTTCACATTGAAGAAAGATAGGGGAGGATCTAGTACACGCTAAAATATTTTCGGGGTTTCGAAGGTTGGGAGAATCAGGGTGATTCACATGCAAAGACCCACCACACGAAATCGCAAAATGCCTTTTGGGTTAGGCTCATGGTCACAGCCAGTGTTCGGGTGAGAGAATCTTGTCCATGGTGCTTGTTCGCACAATGGAGTTTCGTGAAAAGGACTTGTGGATATTTCTTTAAGATTCCATCTTGGAATCGAAGAGTTTCTCTAGCTCGAAGATTGAGAAGATCCAGATACCGGGAGGTCAACAGACCTTGCTGAGGTGGGGGCACTACACCAAGTGGTATAAGAACTGATTTTTATCTGTAGATTTTAGGAAAAGGAGATAAAGGAGACAAAATAACTTGAAGCTACACTCTGTGTGTGAGAGATAGTCAACACAATTCCACTGAGGAGATGAGTGGAACAACCTTTAGCCAATCGGGTTGTAGAAAGGGAGATGCGAGAACTTCATGCAAGATTAGAGGCGATGGAGGCAGCGCAGAGAAGAGAACCTGATGCTGTAGACATCAATGATGCAGAGAAAAAAGAAGTAGAAGTCGAAGAAGTTGCAGGAGAGAATGTTGTCGAGCTAGAGCCAATATAGAGGTCCCAATGTATGAAGGCAATTTAGATGTTGAAGAGTTGTTGGATTGGGTATGATCCATGGATAAATATTTCGACTATGAAGACTTCGATGAGGAGAAAAGGGTGAGACATGTTGTCACCAGACTCAAAGGACATGCTACACCGTGGTGGGATGAACTACAGGTTGAGAGGAGAAGCAAGGGAAAACAAAAGATAAAGAATTGGGACAGAATGGTAGCCAAGATGAAGGAAAAAGTCATGCCCAAATATTACCAGATCAATATGTTCAGGAAATTGCAGAACCTGAGACAGAAGGGTATGACAATTAAAGAGTACATAGAGGAGTTATACAAGCTAAACATCAGAACTGGACAAAGAGATAAAGATGAAGAAAAATTTTACAGGTATATAAATGACTCGAGGTATGAAATCCAGGATGATATCAGCATGATGTCAATAAGGACTATGGAGGATGCTTATTAGTTTGCACTGGAGGTAGAGGAGAAGTTGGCCAGAAAACAAAGCCAGTGAGGTGGAGGTAGAAGCCCAGTTCCAAACAAAGGCAAGGGAGTTGCCTATGACAAGGCACAAAAATCCAAATATGAGACTGAGAAACCACAAAGTCACTAGGAAAGAGGAGGAAGTTCCCGAGGAAGAAAAGATGGTGGAAGAAGTTCTTCCAGAGGAATAGGAAGAGGCAGAGGAGGAGAAGTGAGATGTTACACCTATGGAAAGCTAGGACATAACTCTTGGGAATGTCCCAAGAGAAAGAAAGAAGGAGAAGGTGAAGCTCACATTTCAGAAGCACAGAGAAGGAATGTTGAAGTAGAAGGAGCGGAGGATGGAACATCCCCGATGTTGAGAAAATTTCTCTTAAAACCAGAGGCATAATTTGAGAAGCCAGTGCAGAGAAACATTCTCTTCAGGATAGTTTGCAAGACTAAGGATAGATTCTGCAAGGTGATAATTGACAGTGGGAGTACTGACAACTTATTATCCACAGAAATGGTGGAGAAATTGGAGTTGGAGAAAACTACACATCTAAATCCATACAAACTCTCGTGGTTGTAGAAAGGACACAAGGTAACGGTTACTAAACAATGATTGGTTGAATTTAAGATAGGAGGATATAGAGATGAAATTCTATGTGATGTAATTCCCATGGATGTATGCCATGTTTTGTTGGGAAGACCATGGAATTTTGATAGGAACGTCATTCATGATGGGAGGAAGCATACATACACTTTGGAGAAGAATGGTAGGACACACATGTTGTTTCCAATAGAGGAGAAGAAAGTGAGAGAAGAAGCCAGCACAAGAATACTTCTCATGAGCGAGAAGGAATTCCTGAAAAAACTCAAGAAAGGAAAGGATATGCAGTTCGTTGTGGTGAGGAAACCTAGAGTTGTCCTTACAAGTACTTCAATGGATGATTTTCCTGAAGAAATTAAGGAATTTCTGTTCTAAGGCTTTTCCGATCGTTGTTTTGTTCAGAGAGTTCTTTCGGATCCATCGCATAGGAATTGTTGGATAATTTTTCTGACATAGTGGTGGATGAGTTGCCTAACTCATTACCACCCATCAAAAGTATCATCCATCATATTGATGTGATACTAGGAGAAAGTCTGCCAAACAAAGCATCATACAGACTGACACCTCGAGAGAATGAGTAGGTAAAGAACCAAGTCCAGGAATTGTTAGACAAAGGATTGGTCAGAGAGAGATTGAGTCCATGCACAGTGCCAACTGTGTTGAGTCTAAATAAAGATGGAGGATGGAGAATGTGCATAGACTCAAGAGCCATAAACAAGATCACCATCAGGTATAGATTTCCTTTTCCAAGAATGGATGATTTAATGGACTGTCTAAGTGGATCAAACTTCTTTTCTAAGATAGATTTGAAATTTTGATATCAACAAATAAGAATTCGAGAGGGTGATGAATGGAAGACATCCTTTAAGACAAATGAAGGTTTGTGTGAGTGGCTTGTTATGCCATTTGGCTTAGTGAATTCCACAAGCACTTTTATGAGATTGATGAATGAAATACTAAAATATTTCATTGGCCAGTTTGTAGTTGTATATCTGGATGATATACTGATCTTTAGAAAGACAAAAGAGAAGCATTTGAGACACATGACACTCATGATGAGAAGACTACAACAGGAGAAGTTGTTGATAAATCTGAAGAAGTCCTCTTTTATGAAGAAAGAACTCATTTACTTGGGTTTTGTGATCTCTTCAAATGAGCTGAAGATGGATCCAGAAAAGGTGAAAGCAATCAAAGAATGGCCATGACCAAGAAGCATGTTTGAGGTAAGAAGATTCCATGGATTAGCAAGTTTCTATAGGAAGTTCATCTGATATTTCAGTGGAATTTGTGCACCAATGATGGATACAGTGAAGAAGAAGCACAAGTCTTTTAAATGGAAAGAGGAGGTCGACAGGAGCTTCAATATATTGAAGGAGAAGATAACAGAATGACCAATTCTCGTCTTGCCAAATTTTGAAAAGACATTTCAGGTGAGATGTGATGCAAGTGGAGTTGCAATTGGAGCAGTTTTGAGCCAGGATAATAGACCGGTTGCCTATTTCGGTGAGAATCTGAATGAGACTAAGAGGAAATTCTCCACATACGATAAGGAATTTTATGCCATAATTCAATCCCTAAAGAAGTGGAGACATTACCTTGTCCCACAATAATTTTTCTTGTATAGAGATAACCAAGCTTTACAATTCATAACCAGACAGGAAAAATTGAATCAAAAGCATGCAAAGCGGATTGAGTTTATGCAGAATTTTACTTTTGTCATATAACATATTGTTGGGAGTGCTAACAAATTTGTTGATGCATTGAGCAGGATATGTTTGATTCTGCGGGAATTTCAGGTGAAGACCTTGGGGTTTGAACACCTTAAGGAAATGTACAGTGATGATCCAGATTTCAAGGAGGCATACAAAGAATGCATGAATCATGTGTTGAGAGATAGGAGCCAATGGGTAGACTATATGGTTCAAGAGGGATTGTTTTTCAAGGGAAATCAATTATGCATACCAAAATTTTCAATGAGGGACAACCTTTTGAAGGAGAAGCATAGTGGAGGATTAGATGGACATTTCGGCCAAGATAAAACATTCACACAGTTGAGCAGTTCATACTATTGGTCGGGTATGAGGATAGAAGTGATGAAATTTGTGAAAAGATGTAGAATCTTCCAACATGCAAAAGGTAAATGATAGAACATTGGATTGTATCAACCATTGCCAATACCAAAGAGGCCTTGGGATGCGATATGCATGGATTTTGTGTTAGGACTACCAAAAACGCAAAGAGGATGTGATTCCATATTTGTGGTGGTGGATAGATTTTCAAACATGGCACACTTTATCCCATACCAAAATACCAGTGATGTAACACATGTTGCAAAACCATTTTTCAAGGAAGTTGTGAGACTTCATGGCCTACCCAGAAGAATCATCTCAGATAGAGACACAAAATTTGTTGGTCACTTTTGGAGAACACTGTGGAAGAAGTTGCGGATAGATTTGTACTTAAGCAAAACTTTTCATCCTCAGACAGATGGACAAACTGAGGTGGTGAATAGAATTTTGGGAAACTTATTGAGGAGTCTGGTCACTGAGCACCATAATCAGTGGGATTAGATTCTGCCACAAGAAAAAATTTCATACAACGACTCGCCAAACAGAAGCACTGGAAAAATCTCATTCCAGATATTTTATGGAATGCAAAACAGGGGAGTATCTGAGTTGAGATACTTGGGACGGAGTGAGATCAGAAGTGTTGGAGCAGAAGATTTTGTTGTTGAAATGAAGATGCTCCATAGCCAGATCAGAAAAAAAAATTTACACAACTTTAGCCAAGAGTACAAGCCCAGAGTTGATCAACATCGCAAAGAAATTCAATTTGAGGTGGGAGATTAGGTTTTGGCACATCTCAGGAAAGAAAGGTTCCCTAGGAGGACGTATAACAAGTTAAAAATGAAGAAGATAGGACCATGTAAGATCTTGAGGAAGTTTGATGCAAACGCCTATGAGATTGAATTGCTAGATGATGTGAGCATATCACCCATATTCAATGTTTCAGACATGTATCCTTATAGGAAAGATGAGACAGAGGGATCAGAAGATAAATATAAGATTTGGTGGGAGAAACAAATGCCTATAGCAGAAAAACCAAAGATGGAGAATATTGTTGATCATAAAATTGGCAAAAAAAACAGGAGGAAGACTTATTTTGAATATCTGGTCAAATGGAAGGGACAACCAATAGAAGATGTCATTTGGGAGAATGAAGTTGATATCCAGAAGCATAGAAATTTGGTGCAGGATCTCATGGACAAGAGTCCATGATTTTTTGTCCAGGGGGAGTATGATGCAGGAGCATCGTCAGCGTCGTTAGCGAGCACACGTGGCAGGAAAGCTCAACACTCGAAAAAAAATTTGGAATCTCAAATGCTGGGAGTTAATGAAAATACTTTGGGGAGCTGATGAAGAACAAAATAAGACCAAACACTTGGAGGTGAAATGATCATGAGCGATCAAGGAGTTTCACTCTGAGTCTTGAATGTAACTGAACGTAGGTAGCAGTTAGATTTTTGTTTTGAGTAGACGAGTAGTCGGGGGGAACCATAAGGACCCTCTGAGATAAATAGAGGTTTTGTACACCCAAATAAGGTTGTTGTGAGTAAGTATGATTTTTTGAGTTTTATTTGTTGTTTGAGAATAGTTGTAGCCATTTTTATTTTCTGAATGAATATAACAAAGGAAAATTGATCCAAATGCGTGATGTTGTTATTGTTTTTGATTATCTGTTATTGTGTTTTCATAAATGAATGAATTTCATTATGAATGGATGAAACTATGAATGTTAGTATGAGTTTCAATTGTTTCTCTTCTGTTGAGTGAGTGCAAGGTGTGCACACAGAATGCAAGGAGTGCGTGATGGGATCTATTTTGATTATGAAGCTCGGAAGAGATAGAACGAGACTTTCCCTTTGCAAGGAGTGCAAAGTGACTGCTACAAGGCATGCGTAGTAATCCGAAAGAACCAAGTCTTGCATAGGAATCTGTTGCAAGGAGAGAAAAGATTTGCAATTCGATTAAGTGTCGAAGGGACTCCATAAGAGGCAAAGTCACGAAACACGAAATCCTGACTTGATCATAGTCATTGATCAAAGGAGAAGATATGGACTGTTGATCTAGCGCCATCAAGGTTTCGGCTATCGGGAGAATGGAGGTAGGGAGACCCCTAAAGTCATGAAATGTGAAATCCCAACATGATCACAGTCGTTGATTGAAGAGAAGATCTAGACCGTTGATCTAGCGCCATCGCGGTTTTGGCTATCGGGAGAACAGAGGTAAGGAGACCCCCAAAGTTGTGAAACATGAAATCGTGACTTGATCATAGTCATTGATCAAAGGAAGAATCTGGGCCATTTATATAGTTCCATCATGATTTCGGCTATCGAGAGAATGGAGGTAGGAGGACCCCCAGTGTCGCGAAATGTGAAATCGTGAGGCACCTTTCATTCAAGCACATGGTCACCACCTGTGGTCACATTGAAGGAAGATAGGGGAGGAGATAGTACATGATAAACTCTTGTGGGGGTTTCGGAGGTTGGGAGAATCAGGGTGATTACATGCAAAGAACCAACATGCAAAATAGCGAAACGCCTTTTGGGTTAGGCTCATGGTCACATCTAGTGGTCGAGTGAGAGAATCTTGCACCTGGTGCTTGTTCGCACGATGAAGTTTCATGAAAAGGACCTGTGGATATTTCTTGAAGATTCCAATAGGAGATCGAAGAGTTGCTCCAGCTCGAAGATTGAGAAGATCCAGAGACCGAGAGGTCAACACACCCTGTTGAGGTGGGGGTACTGGATCAGATTCCCAAGGGGAGCTAATTTTATTCTCCCTTATCCATTGTTGGCCAATTGAAGAGTGCCATGTGGCACTCTTTGATTGGTCCACCTGCTTACACAATTATCACTCTACCACGTCATTACCCAGTCATTTCCATGCCAATGTACAGATGTTGATTGTACCTTCCACCTATCACTTGTACGGACATGCCAACTGTACTTTCCACATAATTGTACGAATGACATGGGGCACTTTTTTATTGTTCCACATGGATGTCTGAAAATGCCAAAAATGAGTGACACATGGCAGCCTCTCATGCTGCCATGTCATCCCTTTGGCAACAAATTGATGTCATCCTATCAGTTGTATGACCTATATGGATAAGCCATGTGTCATCTTGTGGGTCTGCCATGTGGCACGCTTACTTTGACTTTTGCCCTGGTTTGACCAATCTTTGACCGACCATAACTTCTTCATACGAACTCTGTTTGAGATGATTTTTGCTTCATTGGAAAGCTATCACCGATCTCTACACAATGAAGTCATTTTAATGAGAATATGAGAAGATCTAGTTTTTAGCATTTTGGATCCCCCTAGATCTCTTTTGAGAATTATGGATCCCCTTGGATCTCTTTTGAGCGTTTTGGATCCTCTTGGATCTCTTTTGAGCGTTTTGTATCCTCCTGAATCACACCATCCCATTGAAGAACGTTTGGACCTCCAAAAGTATATATTTATTAGAAATAAAGTGAGGGTACTTCCACCTCACTTTTCTAGTATCATTCATCCTTCCTACTTGGATAATGAGCACCTAACTTGTCACAACCACAATGAATATTGAAACAACATTGTTGAACAATTTAACCATTCCATTAAATTCACAAACTCCTCCATTCATTGTTGTAGTAGCTAACCATACTCCATTGATTAGTAATCAACTGAACAAGAAAATTGAATATACAAATGCGAAAGAGAATGAATCATTAACATATTTTCCCTTCTTAACACGAACAACACCAACCAAAGGATATTTTTTAATTTCAACCGTAGCTTGTGTTGAGGGGTCCTAAATCCATTTAACTCAACAACAATAACCAAACCCACCATCGAGGCCCAATTAGACTTTGCAATGTTTGATAGTGGAATGGTTCTTCAGATCTTTTGATCTGACCAAATAATCGATGGTATTTACGTAGTGATTGACAATATATCTTCTTGTGAAAGCTCCTCCTATAGTTTGAAAATTCTCTTTTGTATTTTATTTTATTAGATGGATCTAATAAAAAGATATGTGTTGGTATAAACCAGTTGGTAAAAGGGGGAATATTAACTACTAAAGAAGGTTGAGCTTGGGATAACCCTTTTTCTCAAGCATGCAGACAAAGATTTTCACACTTGTGACAAGCCTAGTACTAATACATCAAATTGCTAGTATTTCAATTATTGACTGAGATACAATTATCGAAAGAAAACATACATGCAATAAAATGATGGAAATCAAAATAGTTTCCTTAGCTCTAGCATTAATCACGCATTAACACAATGATTTGATTTCATTATTAGAGACAAGAACTACAAAAAATATTGAAACAACTAACTTATCAATAGATTTAGAAACTCTTACTCATTACAACATCCATTGATGAAATAAAGTCAGAAGTAATTCCTCCTCACATCTGATACACAGGCCTTTGATGAAAAACAAAAGTTTATCTCCGGTCCTAAACAAGACTTCTCAATTATTTCGAAAATAGTTCTTTACAATTCCAAAAATGAGGGTCTTTTCCAAAACCATAGACCCTTTCTAAAAGGTCGATCCTCTTATTTATAATGATTCATTGACTAAAAATAACTATCAAAAGTGAAAGCTAAGTAAAACAAAACATCATCACATGGCGCTTCCATCTCTCTGTCTTCTAAGAGTCATCAAATTGTTTCACTGAAAAGGATGACTCTTCTCATACTCTGACCATTTGATGAAGAATTCCTTGCATGTGTTGGCATATGGGAATATGAGTTGGTCCATCGGAGATGAAAGGATTTATTTTACTTCTACCGCATGTGCCTGATACTTAACTATTTTGACAATTAGCTGCTGCAATATTGTTTGAACTTTGATCGAGTGCTCCATGAACTGTTGTACTTGTCCTGTCGCCATGCTCGCAACTTTTTTTTATCTCTACAATCCATGTCGAGTCTTGTTCTTCATGTTGTTTTAATATGTCATGCAAGTCAACAAAGTCCTCGGGTGAGCCAAATTCTGGGATATCGATATCTTTCATCTCCCGATTAATCTTGACCCAGCTCCTTTCACAATCGAACCATTTTTCTTGAATCTCTCGTTGAGTTTCTTGGGCCATTTTCACCTAGTATTTGAACACTTTTCTTATCCGATCTATGTTGTTGTCCCTTAGCACCCGAATGTCGTTATCTTCATCGTCTTGGCCCTTTTGAACCATGCTGATGTAATCAATTCTTTCCACTACTTGTTGGGCCTTCTTATACCATCTTTCCACATCTTTGCAGGTCGTTAGCACCATAAGGGTGTCTTCTTGGAAGTCGACTATCCCTGCAGTGAAAAGGTGTCATTCATTCATGAATTTTTCATAGGAATCTTGTAACTAATTTCTCAAAAACATTGTGGCTTGTGTGGAGTCCTAATAGTATTTTGCCAAATGGTGCAAATGCTCCAAATCCTCTTCATCTTTTCTTTCTCTATCTAGGGTGGCATCTGTGATAGCCATCCCTGCATCGATAATCTTAGACGTCTTGGCGTGCTCTGTGTTGATCAATTTTTCCTCTGTGGTGATGAGAATTGAATTGCCCAACGTAAGCCTCCTCTTCTTAGTGGTTCTATTCATGATGGATTTCCTCTTTCGGTCGTAGGATATTTCTTGTATATTGGTGACCTCGTCAACAGGTTCATGTATTTGTTGTTCTCCCCATGTTAGAATATTTCCCAGGCTCTCAACTATGTATATTTGTTCTAGGATGGGTTCTTGAATCTCTTCTATATGTCCCAATGGCTCCACTTTCGGTTGTTGCTCATCAGCTGGTAAGGTATCGGCCAAAATTGAGGAACCAGGGACAGGTTCGGTACTTACTTGGTAATCAACTTTTGAAATGTTGATTTCTTGTCCACCAAATACTATCTCATCCCTCGAGCTGTCCATTGGGGTTCCCGATATGTCGAGTGACTGATTGTCTACGACACTTTCTACCTCATGCTCGCTCTACGGATGACTCTGAACTAGAGAATGGAGACCCAGGGTAGATTCTCTCTCATGTTCTTTCTCCTCTGTAATTTGCAGTGGAGTCACCATGGGCACCTCCAAACTCTCCTCATCATCGTAGATGGTTATAAAATAAAACAAGGGATTTGGTACACTTATTCTCCCTGATGTCCTCACTATCTCGGGCTGGGTTGAAATTTCCCCTGGTGATTTGATCTATGGTGGTGGAACTTTGGGGTTTTCTGACTCAGAGATTTATTCAAGTTGCATAGGCTCTAGGCCACTTGGTTCCCCTCGGATTTTGATTGGGTAATCAATGGGAATCATCATCATTTCTATCAGATCAGGGTCATTTTGCAATTGATCAATGATTCTTTATGCCCCTTATAGAAAGATTAATCCCCTTCTTTGTGCTTCTATTGTCTCTGTCGCTCTAATTTATTCCATGGCTCTAAGGGCCTCTTGGGTCAAGTGCTCTATTGTTTCCACTTCTTCATCCATGCTCGTGGCCTTGACCCTGGCCATATTTGGTTTGGCCATTCTCTGTACCACCTCGTACCAGTCCTAGGCATACTCTGTGAAAATTTTGTCCTCAAATTTATCAAGAGCATACGACCAACAAGATGATACATGTGAAGCATGTTGGAGGACCGGGCCTTTAGGGTTGTGCTTGTAGAATCGACATGTCAGGAATATAAATACAAGTTGGCTCAGTCCTTCTTGTTTGGCTTTAGCAGTATCCTTTACTAGATAAAACCCCACATGGAAATTGTAGGGTATGAAAGATCGCTTATTTTCCTTGACTAAGGTGGCGTTATAGCCCTGCAGGATAGTCTGATAGCAGATTTCTCCCACAACGAGTCGGTCTGGGACATGAGTGGGTAGAATATGTGTTGCTCAGGTGGCCCCAAAAACTCTGATATAGGTTAAGTGTTCGTCTAAATACTAATGTCCTATCTTTTCCACCATTTTCTTGGTTGTTGTGGATAGTCTTGGGAATTCCTTCTTAAAAATAATAAAATGAATACGAGCGATGAATTATTTGCAGATGAGTGCGTAATATTTTTTGTACCTGTTCTCCCATAGTATGTTGAAATAAACATGGAACGGGAGCTCCACAACATGCCACCTTAAATTCATGTCGGTGAAGACATTCCTTGCGCAGATGAAATTGAGCAGGTATGAGTCCATAGAGAAAGTGGGTGCTTCCCCTTCTTTCAGCGTCTGATCATGTTGTACACAGATGCTCAATTGTTTGGAAATTATTGCTCCCTAGTTGAAGCTACTTCCGAAAATCGCCATTGTGTATGCCAAGGGCATCCATGCTTCTGAAAACTTGGAGCAATCCTTCTCTCCATACAATTGGCATATGAGAGCCATCAAATAGATGTATGGCTCCCTCAGGTTAACCATCCCACATCAACCATTTCTCCTTTTGGTAAACTTCTTGTCTTCCTTCCACCATGAGGCCATCAACTGGCTGGGGTCATGGAATTCATAGAACTTCACCACAAAGTCTATGTTTAGTTACTCCTCTAGGTCCCTGAGCTTGTAGTATTTATCAACTTTCATCGGGAGGAAAAATATGACACACCCACCATTATCATCATTGATCAAGAATTTATGTATGTCTGTATGGTTGATTAGCCATTTTAGAACCTCTATGGAAGGGAAAACTAGGGTTTTTTTGGCCACCATGTGTAAATATGATCGTCGGATGTTTGGGAACACTTGTTCATCGAGTGCCCTTACCTTCGGGTTGTTGTGTGGGATATAATCCGGATATTCTTCCCGGATAATTCTATTGAAGCGGTCCCCCCACCATGGGAGAATTAATTTGGATCCAGTGCTTTCTTTTGTATCACCGAAGGCTAGAGGCTGGAAAAAATATTTCTTTGTGGATTTTTTAATGACATGCTCTGCCCTAGGAGCGTACTCCAACTGTCTCGTAGTCCCCGAAGAATAAACTTCACATGTTTCATCTTATTTTATCTTGGGTGCCCTCAACGAGTGTCTGGTGGTTGGATTTCTCGGTGACATCTTACCTGCAGCTAGAACATAGTTTAGAGATTATGCAAGAAAATCAGATGCATATGTAAATTACGACCAACGAAATGAAAAACTTGAACACATACCTCTATAGCTTGTTTAACCTGGTTTTGATCATCTGAGGGTCAGTATAGTCTCGAGACACTCACTTTTCTCCTTCAGACACTCTAGAATTCAAAATTGTGTGCATAATGAATTTGTTCAAAACCGTTCTAGATATTTAAAAAAGGATAAACTTACCTTGTCGATCAGTCATTCAATTTGGGTTATAAGTGTAATTTTATTAAGTCTGCTGCCAGATATTCAAAGATGTTTAAAATTAAATTCATTGCGGGTTGACGAAGCAATTGTGGGTTGTAACATGGTCTATCAGTGATTTCAAATTGTTGTTGTTTAATCGGTGCACGAGGTAGTAAAAAATGTGATATCAAACATTAACTGGTCTATTAAATGTCCAAATTCAATTGTATCTTATGCCACAAATATCCCATCGTTTCGCTAGTCCAGTTGGTGGGTCAGGGGTCAAGATTGTGCTTCAAATTATTTTCATTGATATCTTCTTGAAAAATATCTAACGTCGATTGATCTTGTCATACAGAGCTGACGTGGAAAAGATGACTAGGACCCAGGGAACCTTAATATGACTCGGGACAAAAAATAGGTCGTACGACCCCCTTACGTGATAAAGACACATGGAATTCAATACCAGTGACTTCATTTTCTTGTGTTAATCGAAATCATGACTTTCTATAAGCTATACATTCTAAAACCCAATCTTATCTTGTCAACACCGAAAAGTATCAAGGATCGACGATCGACGATAAACCTACCCAAGTGCTCTCAGATCAACTCTCTCAAAAAAGTCTTGACGATGAAAACAAATCGGGGATCGACAATCAATGATATGCTTGTCGCAGACAAAAACAATTGGTTTAACCTTTCTAGATTTCCCCGACCCCAATGAAACACATCGATCATCGTCTATCGGTGATTTCTTTACGGCTTTTTTCAATGTCTATCCTTCCTGTATTTGTCGATGTTGAAGGGGATTGGCTATCTCTTGAAACTTCGTGCAAATAAATTACACCAACCAACTCCACCTTATGTCGAGGCCGATGGGGATCGGTGCTCGGCGACTGTTGTTACAGTGTGGTCCCTTTACTTGCTTGAATTTTTTCGACGTCGAACCTAAGCCCGTTAGGTGCAGTGTTAGTTGTCAATTCTTAATTTGGGTATCAATTTACTTTAGACATGAGGTTTCATAAGTTCAAACAAACCTGAATTTATGATAAGAGTCATGAAAACAAACAAAAAAATAAATCATTTCCAAAAGTGAAATCGATTCAGACAGTGAAGAAAACAAGTGGTACCCAAAAAGTGATAAAATTTCATAAGGCTTTTTGGGTGTGTTGAGTGCTCAAAAAATGGCGACTTATTGGGAGAAAACATAATCTTTGTTTCTTCCCCAGGCTTAGTTGATGCAGACATTGGTTAAGAACTTAACAGGTTTTGTTTTTCTTTTATCAAAGTCTCTTATATCCTTGCATTTGAAATTTCCCTAGTTTGTGAATCTGGGCCTGCCTATGGGGTTTCGAACTTTATTCCACCTTCGTTCCCTTTAACCATGACCCATGCCCTCTTTTGAAAAGAGTCGAGTAAATAATTCACTGGCACCAAAACTTTTATTTATCATCATTCACTTGTTGAGGTGTTGCTCCACTTCTAGCGAGTGTCCATAGCCCTAATGAAGTCACCCCAACATCACAGACCTTTCTTTGTTGCCAGCGAGTGTCCATAGCCCCGACGAAGTCACCCCGACATCACAGACCTTGCTTCACTGCCAGCGAGCATCCATAGCCCTTGCGGAGTTATCTGCATACCCTCTTCTAATTTACACTCATTTGATATAATTGATTTATTTTCGACAGAGATGCCTTGAGCGAGTGGGAGAGGAGGATGTTTGTTATCTGCAAGATGAGATGGTTAAGGTGAAATTTTTCTAGCTCTTTCTTGAGGTACATGTGGTCCTTTCCAACTTACCATCTTTCCCTTTCGTTTTTACCATACCACCAGGCAAACACTTCATCACTTGCCAAGGTTGTTTATTTGCAAAGGTTATACATAACTACTTTAAGACAACAAAAATTCACCCAATGTTTCTTATGTTGTATGTAAGCATGAGTCAGGAACAAAGTTTTATATACCATTTGAATTAAGGTCAACCAATGCCTTGTGGAACACAACTTCAAAGCACAAAAATACTGCAAAAAATAAAACATAAATAAAGGACTCTGCAATCAGCCTCCCTAAAAATAAAATAACATGAAAACACACACACATTTTTTTTTTAACAAAAATATTGTTTTAGGGCTTGGCCATTCATCGAGAGGGCATCAGGTTCCCCTCTTATATTTTGCAACCGATATGTTCCTACCCCAAGTTTCTCGGATACCTAAAAAGGTCCAAGCCATATATTTTTAAACTTCAAATGTTTTCTCTTCGGCTCATTTGCTCTCTCCCATTTCAGGACTAAATCTCCTACTTCAAAATTCTTCTCTTTGGACGTATGCTTGTCAAACCACCTTTTAACTGTTTGTTGATGAGAGATGAACTTTGATTTTTCTTTCTCCATTTGTTCTTCCATCATGAGGAGGGCATAAATTCTTTGTTGAATAACCGATGAGGGTTGTCCTTTAGAATCCTGAGAAAGCTGAAGAGATGGAAGATATAGCCCGTTTGGGAGAATAGATTCTTTCCCGTATACCAGAATGAATGGGGAATTACCTATAGATTTATTTGGTGTTACTCTTGTTGGATTATTGAGAGGGGGGGTGAATCATTAATAGAGGAATAATCCTTTTTAACCACAAAATGAAAGTGTTATATCAATGTAGCATTATCATCCAATAGTTTTAGAGTAAATAAACAATGAACAAATGAGAAATCATACAAATACATGGTACACCAGTGTTTTTATGTGGAAACCCAAAGTGGGAGAAAACCACATAATTATTTTTCTTATATGTCTTTAATAATTACATTCATTGGAAGCACCAACTTCCTTTGTTTTCCAGCTGCAACTGGAAGGAGTCTCCAACCCCCTAATTTATCAGGATACAACCTGAGGGAAGCTCCAACTCCCCAATTATATGGCTACAACTAGAAGGAGGCACCAACCCCCTAGTTTCTCAGGCTACAACCTGAAGGAAGCTCCAACTCCTCAATTCTTTGGCTACAACCAGAAGGAGGCTCCAACCCCTTATCTTCTGTGGCTACAACAGGAAGGTGGCTACAACCACTTGTCATTTCCTCTTCCAACCACCCTGACATAGAAGTAGAATGATGGAACCATTGTCACACTATCATTGTGAGATATACTATTGTAAACCTATACCAATCAACCTATAATCAACCTGTAACAACCTGTACCAATAACTTGTGCCAACATGTACCATACATCAACTTGTACCTCAACCTATACCATAAACAAATGCATCAAACATGCACCAAACCTATACAAATAACCTGTCACAATAACCTGTCCAAACAACCTTTAATCAACATGTACAATAAAAAAATGCATCAACCATTCACCAACCTGTACCTCAACCTATACCATCAACGAGTGCATCAAGCATGCACCAAATATGTATCAATCATGCATAAAATACAAATAAACTATGACTCATCAATATGTACCAACATCATCAACTATACACCTCATGTATGTGCCAACTCATCAACTACTTGTCTCAACCATGTACCGAACATGTACCTCAACCATATACCAAATAGATATACCAATATAACCATCAAAAGTTCTCTACAAATACATCATGCAGCAATCCATAACCAAATACCATAAAACCTTACATCAAACCATGTGCCATAACCTCACTTTTATGTATCCTTAAGGATGTATCATTCATAAGTCAATCATATACCAATACCACTAACAAGTTTCTCTCACAAT
>ML821702.1:61965-73745 GCA_009831015.1 Picea engelmannii | reverse complement strand
GATCTTCCCTTCCAGTTGACAATGTGTCATAAATTTATGTCAACAGACCCTCACAAGATTCTTTGGGTACCTAGACCGACGATGTTTATCCTTACACATACACGAGGCCCTCAGACTCCGAGCCCATACTCTTCACCCTCCTATAAGAAAATACCCCATCTGACGGATCACCTCCTTCTTCCTAGTGCTATCCTCAGGAAGGGGCACTAAGAGATAGATCGAAACTAGTGCAGTCTCAGATTCCATATCAATTAGGACCCATGGGACCTTCTCTCGTCTCACAAGATTTCAACGATATTTACAGACTAAATATGCTTCCAAGGGATGAGACAGATCCTGAAGACCTCATCATTGCACTACCTCTATTATCCAGTAGTGCAAAAGATGATCCAAACATCCCACGAGTCCCCCCTTGGGACATCCGACTATACTCATTTTTCTTCATTCAGCCTTAGATGGTAGGAGAGATGGATCCATTCCATGACAGATCTATTTCATTTCATTTCTTTCTTCTTACCCTTAGTCCTTCTCCTATGATGCACTCCATCATCCTAGAAGGTATAGGAGCTCGAGGATGAGGGTTTTTCATGCCTCGGGGTAGTTGTTTTAACCTTCTACTACTCCACCATATTGCACTTTACTTTCTTTGTATCGCCTTTTTACAGGAAACCTTATGGTACTTCCGCATTGTATTGACATCATTGTACTCAACAATCCCTTTGACATAATTTTGTGGTCATTAGTTGGGAATTAATAAAATTATCTTATCTTATCTTATGTTATCTAGTTCAGACTCCCTTTCCTAAATAACCTTTATTTTGTGTTTTTTATTTTATTTTTCTTTCCTGTACTTTTCCATGGGTCTAGATCTCTTAGATATGATAGCTCTAAAGCATATCCCTTTTGTAAAATATAAAATTTTCTATAGTCATTGTTGGTTGCAGTATAAGATTCATGCGATGATCATCGTTGGTTGTATTGTCTGTGTCCCACAACGGTCCCTGTAAATTAGGGAAATTACAGGATTGTCAAAATTCTTAGATCATATCTAGTCTATCTGGTCTCTGTTGATTTGCTCTATAATATTATTTCCTTTGTTTGAGTCTGTTATTGTCACATAATTTTCCTTCATTTTCTTATTGGAGTGTGTATGTGTGACTTGTTTGGGTTACTTGGATAAGTTTTCTTGTTGTTTGGTGATCCTATAAAGTTAGGAAATCAACCCAACATATCTAAACATATCTAGTAGTGTTTGGTGTTGATTTCATTGGTGTGTTCCTTTGTAGTTGTTGTTCATTACTAGATCTATCCTTTAAGGTGAGTTTTGGGTGAGATATTTGTAGAGAAATTGAACCAACATCACTACCAATTTCCTATATCCCTCTGATTTCTATTTGTTGGTTTTCCATTTGCGTTTTGATTATTGATTATCCTAAGAAACTCTTAGCATCATATTTGGAAAAAAAATAAAAAATCTCTTTTCTTGTGTGATTTTGAAGCATTAGAATCATAGTGCATTGTTAGAATGTTTGGTTTCTATTCTTGAAATAATTTTTAGATCTGAATTGTTTGCATGGTTGCTTGGTGTGTGAAGTTTACAAAGAAAAGGAAAAAGTATATTCCCTCCCATAGCTAGAGTTCATCAAAGTGAACACATTTCATTGGCATATCTACATTGCTTGGTTGGGTTAAGAGTCATAACATCACAAAAAGTTTCATATGTTTCCCTTTAACATAAGCGTTGGATCATTTCACGCTTGCGCACATCCTTCCTCATGTTGGGGGTTTTAGACCCAGGGTTCATCTAGATCACCAACAATAACCCCAAAGCACCTGTTGTTCTAGAGTCTGTACTCAAGGCTCAGAAGTACAGTGTCTAGGCATCCGAAAGTGGGTAAAAGATGGAAAAGGGTGAAACGTCAACCTTCGGCAAAGGAAACTAAGGAAGATTTCTGCGTTGGCGTTGTCTAGCTTCCAACTGTTCCTGGATAGTTATATCATGTTCAATGGCTTCCCATGAATGTTCGAGTTCAACCCGGGTAGTAAATGTTTTAAGAATAGTGTCAAAAAGGTTTAAGGCAATGTGTGTTTGATTTGATAATCCGGGTTCAATATTGGGTTGTGTTGGTACAGGAACAGTCATGGAGGAACAGTAAAATAACAAAAACTTCAGGGAGAAATTAAGTGTTGTCTCAATTTGGTCGTATAAAAGAGAATTTATAATTTCGAAAATGAAACGGAGTGAAAATCAAAGGCTCTTTCCCGTAACTGAGTTATATCTTAATAAAAGGTACGAGGTGGGAGAAAAACATTTAGCTGTCTATGGTGTAAGGCTCCTATCAAGGGAGAATCTCACGTATAAACAGAAGAGGAAAACTGTAAGGAAATAAGAATCTCACGGGAGAATCTCACGTATAAACAGAAGAGGAAAACCGATGTAGCAGAGAATATGTGTAGAATTCTGAAAGTGTAGACTAGTCTTACACTCGCTGATAGATGGTACAGAGGAAAAATAGTAAACAATTACAAAAAACCAAAATTCATTCGCTATAGTAGTGGTCGTACTAAATTATAATGAAGCATTCATCAGTTAAGAATAAGAAATGAAATGAAATATGAGATACGAGAAAACAAACTCATAACACAGTCTTGACGGAATTGAGAATCTTTAGATTTGCTTTTTATTAACTCTCAAATTTGTAAAAACTCCGTTACAATCGACACAAAAAGGTCTAGCCCTTTTCATTTCTTTCTGTGGTATATTTATACAATTCTACAAATAAGATAGAATCTCAATAGTCACAAAATTTCGGTTATGACAGGGAGTAGAGAAATCTCTCCATTTATTCTTCTCTGTCTTCACTTGGTGCCAAACGTTTGTCCTCACACGGGCTCGGTACAGGTGACACACCTTTCAACCAGTTGAGATATTAGCTGCGACGGTTCTGCTTGATAACTGGCTTCAAAGAAGTAACATTCTCGGGCTAACTGTTGTAGCCTATCTTCCATCTGTCCATCTATGATGTTGATGGCGCATAATTGCGCACTGGGTTTAATCATGCATTTATCTACTTGGACTATGTCCACCATAGTCATCTGGGAAATATCGGCCAAATCTCTTTCTTCTTTTTCTTTCAGATCAAGCAAGAACTTTTCCACATTCATTTGCATCAACGTCTCGGCATTACCTCCGTTGTCAATTCCTAGCAGATCGCCATCTATAGAACTAAAGGCCTCTTCTAAGGAATTGGTTATATTTTTGGCTTGTTGCTTGCCTTCGGGGATGTTATGCTCCCATTCCTTTAATAGAATGTTTCCTCTGGTTTTCTCTGAAATGGTGAACCTGGGAGTACCTGCCGAAACCCTGTTGTTTGTGGCTATCATAGCCTCTTGGAAGGCGACCCGAGCTGCTCTGGCATCCCTTTCTCTGGAAGATAAGTTCTTGGAAACCTAATTGACTAGCAAACAGTTGTCCCAGATCGCTTCTACCTTGGCGAGCAAATTTCGCTGTGTCATAGAGACTTTGCTTCGAATCTCGATCGCCTGGGATTTGAACATCCCGATGTTTATCATTCTATTCTCGGCGATCTCCACCCTATCCTGTAGCTATTCAATCAAATCCCTTTGCTGACTCGCTTGCATTCGACCATCCTGGACCACCAGCTGTTCTTGCTCAAGCTTTGTTTTGAGCAGCTCTATCTCGTTTTTATCAGCCAACCTGGCTTGCTCTATTCCCATGCTCGCCTGGTCTTTAGAAGTCTCTGTTGTTGTGGCCAATCTGGCTTCAAGGGTCCTAATTAGGCGATTTTTTCTTTTAAGTTGGTTTTTTAAGAGCCCGACTGAGAATTGATTCATTGAGGCATATGCTCCTAGTGTCCCTGCTATTTCAGTAGCGAATTGCTCATTCTTCTTGTCCTTTCCATCAGTTATAATTTTATATTTCTTGGTAGTTGACTCTCCTTCCTGATAGAATTCCCTTTTTACTACTGCCTTTCTCTTCTTATCGAAGAAAAACTCATTCAGAGGGAGTTCTTCTACCCTTATGGGCCTCAACTCTTCATTGAATATCCATCCTGCATCGATATTTCCCTGCGTCGACTGCAAGGGGGTAACGGATGTGATAGGTTCTCCGATCTGCTTTGTTGATTTTCACGGAGTAGCGACTGGACTCTGCTTCTTCGGTGGGTCTGGAGTCTTTATCTCTGCTTCTGGACTCTTCGTTTGCTCCCCCTCGTCCTGGTGTTTTCCTTGATCGAGAGTCTCATCTTTAGAGCCTTCGACATCTTTCTGTTTCGCCTCCGACGTACTTGGACCCTTGCCTCGCAACACTGCGGGAAGACAGCTACGTCGATGTTCCTGGAACTTTAGAACATCGACTCTTTCCTCGGGTGATAAAGTTTGTATCCGAGCCAGAATCTCGTCATAGGACCTTGCACCTCAGAAAATGTCATCCGAGGGTGAATTCTCGTGCTCAAATCTCTTGAGCCCGCAACTGGCCAAATGATTGCTCACGACCCTCTACGAATCGTGTTTCTTGTATTCAATGGAGACCAAATTTAGGTCTTCTAGGGATGCTGCCTCGGCTTTGGCATGCCCGAAATCTAATAAAGAATAAGAATTCAAATGAATAGGAAAAGGTGGCCATACCTTATTTGAATATCCCTTAAGCTCTTTGCTTATACCACCGATTACTGTCTGCCGGGAAACCTCGTGACAAGCCAGCTTGTTGGGAATGAACAATGGCAGCGCATGCGGGGGAACAGAAGCCCTGAAAACTCTGAGGTACGAAAATTCTGCTTCTACATACTAGTCTGCTACGCTGCTCAGATTCGTTACTATGTTGTCCGAGATCTGGGGTGGCGGGTGACCAAAAATGGCGACATGCAGGGGCACCATCACCCAGTTAAAGAATTCATACAAAAAAATTTCCGCTTTGTTTTCCCATAATTTTGCATGATATACATGTATGGGTTCGTCTTCGGCCGGAGTCCAACTCTAGCTCATTAATGGAAATGGTGTCATAGAACAAATTGCATCCATAATGTATGCAGACATGAAGAATGAAGACGCCTTCCCATTCTCTTTCTGCACCCGATACTCTGTGACTCGACTGGTCAAGCTATCAGAAAGCATATTTTCCCAGTCAAAGGAACTACCTTCGGTGACCCGAAACATTAGAGGCACCCACGGAAGGAAAAAATGTGAGGTGTCTTCTTTCCCATATAACCTGCATGTCATCATGGCTACATATTTGTACTGCAGTTCTAAAGAAGCGATAGAATATATACCGTGGGTATTAGCTCTGAACTTCACGGTGTTTGAAACCCAATCCTTTATTAAACTGGACATGGTTTTATCATACTGTACGCATTCCTTCTGCTTTAACTCATCCAAGAATTCAATGCCATATGTGTGGTCGGACGTTGTGGGCAGCTTATACATGGTTTGCAGATGTTCCAGCCTAAAAGTCCTGATGGTGACTTTCTGCTCGTTCATGATGGTTCTGGTCGGTATGTCCACATGGTCCAATGCCCATCGAACCATTTCATAATATGGAAGCAACCGTGGCCTGGATGCTACTCTGTGCATTCCGAATTAGATGACTATTTTGTATTTGGTGGTTATATCATCTTTTTTGTTTTCACTGGAGTCGTTGGAATAGTCCACCAACTCTGCCTGTAGAACATCCGAAACGAACGACCAATTCGGGATCGAATCAATACTTCGAGGTGAAGTATCAGAGACATTGTCTGAGCCTTGTCCCAAAACCTCAACATTTGCCTTTGATGCTTTTCGCAGAGCCATGGCTGGAGATTGTGTTTTGGCTCTTCTGCGATAGAAATGCGTATACGTACAAAAGTCAGCTGCTCAGAGATAATGTGCTCTATGTAATATGAAACACATTTTTTATAATCAACCACAAGCCCTTATATATATTTGAAAACTTGGTACCTTTCAGAACAAGCCTGTCAAATCACATTTGGAAATAAATTTTGCCATAAAACTTTGATCTTATATTTATCGATTTACCCTATTTCCTCATTAATGTCATAAATTTTGGCAGTTTAAAAGTCAGTTGGCGTATCGAAAGAATAAGGCTACCTCGTGAATCGTGCAAGCATTGAAACGCGGGATATGTCTTGATTTAGCTTAATTAATCCGGGTTTACCAACGTTAATCAATATTTCGGTACTCGTTATATCGGGGATTTTATTTTAACACTTTGAATTTCTAACATCTGAGACCGTGAAGATCGATTTTGGTTAATAAAAAGGTAATCGTGATTTGGGGCTCGATTAATTTTATAATTATTCTATTCGCCATATCGCGACTCGGAGCTTCGAAGATAAGTTTCTAGGAGATTTACATGTCGAGCTGCGTAACCGCGAGATCGCGATAACATGGCTTAATTAAAAGGGAAGATAATCTTGGATTAAGTTATTAATTAATCACGTTATAACTGCATCGCGCTTTCGCGAGTCAGGGTTTAGATGATGTAACTTTCGAAAAGGACAACGCCGAGTGGCGAAACACCGAGAGAATCTTTTACCACAGATAGCTTTTGCCTTTAACCTTGACATGGGTTATTCAAATAAGGACCTTGTGTTCTCGGCTATCGGGTCTATGACAATAAATTTGTGTGTTTGGCAAACGCCGAGGCGTGAAACCCCAACGACGTCTAATCATGGGTTAGGGAAAACTTTACCCTCGTTACTGTCTTAAGTGAAAAATTAAAATGATTTCGTTGTTTCGTGGCTCGGGACGTGTGAACTATATGACTTATAGTATGCGACCTACGAGATCCCAAAGTAGAACAAAAGAGGAAACATTTTTACGAAAGGTAGGACTTGTTTTGAGAGTAGAATAATTATCGTTGCTTGCGTGATAAAGCTTCAGAGATCTCGATATCTCAGAGGGAAAATATGAAAACCATCTTTAGATTTCAAGCATTAAAAATGAAACTTGTGACGGGCTAGAAAAATAAGGGCGGCTCCAACATAGGCTCCAACTAGGGATCCCACCTTCCTGTGAGGTGGGAAGAACAGTAGACCACGTGCCAATATTGGGTAAATGGAGTCAAAATCTCAATCAGGCGAAAAGGTTCCCGAGAATAGGTTATCGAAGGGGGAAAGAGACTTTGTTATTTACCTTGAAAATATTTTTCAAAATCATATACTCTTTTAAACATAGCTGTAGTCCCTTTCACAATTTTCCCTTTCCCGCTACTAAATTCAAGTATGTTTTAAGACAATCGAAACAGTCCTAGGAGACCCAACAGATCTTGTGGCTATCGGCTTGCATCAAAAGAATAAGATTATATGTTTTTAATTGGGGAGTCTCGTCTGAATTTGGGATGTGGATCAGGTTTTAAAAAATCATTGGTTACCAGAGTAGAGTGATATTCATGTATAACATCCTTACAGATATCTCAGACATTGCTTCACTGCCAGCGAGCCTGTTCAGTACCTTGGTGAAGTTATCTGGCCCCTTTTTACTGAATTTCCTTTCACCACTTCGGAATATATTTATGCATTTAAATTTTGAGACGAGGGCAATCATTTCTGAATTTTCTTTCATCGTCTCTCGAACTAGGTGGGGGCAATCATTTCTGAATTTCCTTTCACCACCTGTCTTATAATTTTTTTTTTGAGCACGAAGATGGGGGCAATCAGTTTGTATCAGGGCTGATATCTGCGTAATATTTTGCATTATAGGTCTGTCAACTTACTTTGATTACTCGGTACCAACCTTCCCTTGACCTTCACAACATCTTTGTTCTAAGGGAGAAAAAGGAAAATAAATTTTTAAGGGAATCCTATTTGAGCAAGCTTCAATCCTCTGATGTCGTTAAAAAACCTAGGAAAGTTAGGATCACTCTAAACATTCATTCGCTTAGTAGGGGATCGAGTAGTCATGAATACCCTCTTTCTTTCCACAATCTTCTTTGAAGCTCACGAGGTTGAAACAAAAAACTTTTATCCCTTCGCATATGAAACGGAAAGATGGTGACTTTTTAAAAGGTAAACCCAAAGATAGAAAGGATGCCAGGCAGTGATTTACTGACTGAAAATACAGAGGTCAAACAATTCAAAACTGACTCTTGTAGATATTTTCGGGGATAATTTACTTTGACTGATTATTTTTAGATTGGGTGAATCATTTAAATTGTCTTAATTTTTTTGAAAGATTATCAAACCATGAAACAACTCTGTTATCTATCAGTTCAGCTGATATTTCGGTTTGAATTGCGTTACCTCGGTTTTCTTTAACAATCCTTTATAACATGTCTTTTGAGAAATCTCATCTTTACCTTTTCATTTCACTTTCTTTGTGCAATCTCATCTTTACCTTTTCATTTCACTTTCTTTGTGCAATATGAAACTACTTTAGGTATCACCTGTTTATGCCGATTTATTTCCAACACTGACTTTCAGTTTACTTTTCTTGCTTGTTCCATGTGCAACTGGAATCCTGTAAAAGGCAAATACAAATCTTATCTGAAATGTGTCGAAAGTTACTGAACTAAAAATAAAAAATCAAAAAATCAAAACAATGTTTAAATGAAAATACATATATGTACACAAATTATATATAATAATCAAAAAATTTTCATTTTTTCATCATCATTTTTTTTTTTTTGAATCTGGCGACTATTATGTCATGTAATGCTTTAGATACCGCCCGTTGACAGGGGAGTTGAGGACTTCTCTATCTATATTTTCCAGCAGGAAATGTTTTCCTTCCGGAGCCGAGAACCTGAATGGTCCATACCAGAGGTGGTCAAATTCACCATGCTTCACTGCTTCTTCCTTTCTTGCATCCCATATTATCACTAAATCACCTGGAAGGAATTCTTTGTCCTTTGATTTGCGGTCGAACAATGCCTTCATGTCATCTTGGTACTTCTGCATCTTTTCATCAACTTCAACTCTATGCTATTGAACCTCAATCAGCTGATTAATTCTCCTAGTTACATGATTGGGTTCTTCGTTTTGATCCTGCCATAACTTCATCACTGGTAGCGCTAGGTTTATAGGTAGAACAACATCTGTCCCGTAGACCATTTGAAAAGGTGAAATGCTGATAGACCTTTTAGTGTTGATGCAGTTTTCCCATAACGCGTATTTTAAGTGCACATGCCAAGACCTTTTATTTTCATTCAATACTTTCTTGATTATATTTACCAGGCTCTTGTTAGATGACTCGGTCAATCCATTCCCCTGGGGGTAATATGATGTGGAATGGCCAAGAATGATGTTATACTTTTGACAGAAGATGATCATAGCCATAGATTTAAAGGCCTGGGCATTGTTAGTAACTATCTTTCGGGGACAACCGAATCTTGACAAAATATTTTCTTCCAAGAAATCGATTACCACCGAGTCTGTTGCCCTTTTGGTTGGAATGGCTTCCACCCACTTAGTAAAATAATCTGTAGCTGTTAAGATCCACCTGTGTTGAGCACTGGAATGGGGATTAAACTCGCCTATGAAGTCCTGACCCCATTGCTGAAATGGGGCTTCAGCTTTGACTGGAACTAGAGGCAGTGTCGAGAGATTTTGTTTACCTGCGAATAGTTGACAAGGGTTGCAGGCATGCACTTTGGCATTGACGTATGAAAAGAGTTTTGGCCAGTAGTACCCAGCCCTCAAGATCTTGTAAGCTGTACCTCTCCATGCATGATGCCCCCCACAGACTCCTTCATGAAATTCGTCTATAACCTGTTGAGTTTCCAATTCAACTAAACAGACTAACAAGAAACCAAGTGGATCTTTCCAATATAGCTGACTTTCGGTGATACAATATTTAACTACATGGAGTTTTAAAGTTCTGGATTTAGATGGTGATAGTTCATTTGGGCATTTTAGAGTTAGCAGGTATGCCACTATGTCTTTGTACCAGCCCGATGATAAGAACTTCTCTTCGATCTTGTTTGGACTTGTTTCCTCATTAAACTTGTTTAGGTCTGTGTCTTCATTGCCTTCCTATAGGAAATTGATATCTAGGGCTCTGAAATTCAACTCCGCTAAGAGTTTGGCCAGGCCTTGCCCTTTTATCAATTTGGTCGGTTTGACTTCCAGATCAAATTCCTGGATTTTGGCGAGCCATTGCCCTCTTTTTCCATCATTGTCTGGCTGTACTAATATATCTTTCACAGAACTGGTAGGCACGTACGCAATTATCTTTGAGTGTAGTACATAAGTTCTGAATGCTTTTAATGCTTTTACCATTGCGTAAGCCTGCTTTTCTATTATGTCATACTTCAGTTCTGCGTCTCTAAGGTATTTGCTAAAAAACACGATCGGTTGTTGAAATCCTTCTTCATTCTTTTGTAGGAGCACCGCGACGATAGTATGTTCAGAGGAAAATGAGAAAATAAGAAAATCTTTCAGATAGTCTGGACTCGCTAACACAGGTGCCTCGCTTATGAATTTTTTAATATGTGCGAATGATGCTCTGGCCTCGATCATCCAATTTACTCCGCTGTCCTTCTTCAACATACCTGTGATCAATTTAACAATCTCAGCAAAATTCGGGATAAACCTTCGTAAAAAAATTATTCTTCCTAAGAAAGATTGAATCTCTTTTACATTTCTGGGAATATTTATAGTATCTATTGCTTTAATCCTCTTAGGATCAATCCTGATTCCATCCCTAGATATGATATGGACCAAAAGCTTACCTTCCCGCATGGAGAAATGTGATTTCTTTGGGTTTAAAGATAGGCCAAACCTGCGGAATTTTTCGAAAGTCTGTTTGAGATGGATCAAGTGTTCTTCATCGGTTTTAGAGAAAACTGTCAAATCATCGAGGTAAATGACTATGAACTTGTCCCTTTCTCCTATGAAAGCGATGTCCATAGAGTGCTGGAATGTGGCCCCTGCATTCATCAAACCAAAAGGCATTTTGTCATACATGAACGTACCCCATGGTGTGGTGAAAGCAGTTTTTTCCCTGTCTTGTTCATTCATGGCGATTTGATTATAACCGGAGAACCCATCTATCATAGACATTCGGTTTGCTCCAACAACTTTTTCTAACACATGGTCCATTTTGGGCAACGGATAATTGTCCTTGAGAGACGACTTATTTAAGTTTCGAAAATCCACACATAGTCTGATTTCCCCACTCTTTTTCCTGACCGGGACCAGGTTTGCTACCCAGTCAGAGTATCTCAGAGTGATCAATTATGGAAGTGTCATACATTCTTAACTCATCATAAGACCAGGTGAAAACATCTTTATACCATCTGAGACTTCAGGGGTGATTTTAAGAACCCCCCCTAAATTTATATGTATAATAAATGGGCGAATCCCCATGATACATAGGAAAAATTGAAGGCTATTTTATCAATAATATAAAATGTATGTATAATTTTTTGGCGAATATTTTAGTCAATTATATAATCTTGTAAAATATTGGCGAATATTTCACTGAATTATAAAATCTTGTAAAATATTGGCGAATATTTCACTGATAGATCATTTTGTCTTGATCTTTTCTTCCCATGATCGGTGTTTGACATCTCAGTAAATATTCCACAATTGAAATTTCAAATTGATCTAGAAGCCAAAAGTGAAACCTGCAAGAGAAATAATATAAAATTAGTAAAATTCCTACCAAGTATAGAATATTCAATTTGAATGAAGCTACTCTAATACTTTCTCCCAAATTTCTCCTCATGTAACCAACAAGATAACTTTATCTTGTTCATTTGAAAAAATGAAAGATCTACATTTTGCTGCTTTTCAGCATTCCAATGTTTGAATTGATTGACA